>PVKB01005279.1:0-103502 GCA_004027205.1 Ctenodactylus gundi
GGCTGGAGCAGGTGTCCTCTATCTAGCTCTCTTTAGTACTGAGGATGAGAACCAGGTCCTCTACACTGAGCCACATTCCCATTCTTTATATTGATACAGGGTTCTCTAGGTTGCTCAGTTATCTAGTTAGGGTCAAACTTGGGGTCGTCCTGCCTCAGCCTCAGACCTGGTTCAGGTGGTGTCCTTAGAAGGTGTAGACCCATTGCAGGACCCCCCCCCCCCACCAGGGCTGGTGCAGCACTGAGTCTTGGATCTTGGTCTTTCTAGAAAGGTCTGTGGGTATTAAGTCACCACAGGTGCCGGCCCTGGTGGAGATGCGTCCTCCGGGCAGGTGCACACAGCCCGCAGGCAGCCCCGAAACCCATCCGTTAAGGTTCTGCCCGCACCCACACCTCCCCCAGGTAAACAATGGTGTATTTTCTGCAACGGCCGGAGGTGGAGATCAGTCAGCGTTCACCGCGGAGGGGTTTCTAGGTAAAAGTTGTTGATTTGCAAAGAGAGAAACAGATTTTTTTAAGAGCAGGAAGCGGCTGTGTGGGTGTCAGTGATTGGCCTCGGCTGCTGGGGGATCTGCACCCACCCCACCCTGCCACTTCCTGCCAGCGCCCTGCCCTGCGGTCTGCAGCCCTGTCACCTTTAACCTATCCCCAGCTGCCTGGCCGCTCTGCTGCCCCAGAGCCAGCCAGGTCACCATGGCAGGGGAGGTTGTGTCCTTTCCCCTCTGTACCAGGCTTCTGACCCCACAGTTGTCACCTGAGCAGCGCAAGCTGCAAGCCAGCCTGTAGCCTGTCTCACCCAAATGCTCACACAAAGCAAGAAAGAAAAGTTACTTCGCCTGGGCAGACAGATCCCCTCCTGCACCTTCATGCAGAACCACCAGCCCAGGGTGGCTGTGCTGGGCCAGGTCCAGGCTGCCCAGCCATGTCAGGGCCAAGCAGGGAGCCTCCAGGTCCATGTCCCGTACCCCCCCCCTCCCCCCGTGCTTAGACACGAGGACCAGGCACTTTGCTCTGCATTTTGCCCGGCCTGGCCCAGACCTCCTGGTTATTGCGTAAGACCGACTCTTGAGTGGCATCTCCGGAGCCACGCGGTTAGCACCTCGGCCTGAACTTGCTCCTTTAACCCGTTCCCACGATGATCTCAAAGAGATAACTAGGCAGATTGGGTGAAGCTCCACTACAGGACAGTCAGCCCCCGTCCCTGGGGTTAGGCCTGTGATGACTCACCAGGACAGGGACCTGGACAGGGACAGGGACCTCATGAACAGCCTAAGATACCAGGCTGGCATGGAAATGGTACAATGCTTGCAGGGCCTCCAGCGTGTGTGCAGCCCGAGGCGGACTGTGGGAGTTTCATGCTCTGCGAAGCAGACTGGGTTTGAAAATTAGAAGCATTTGCCACCCTTGGTCCACACCTGCCCTCTGCACAGAAAAGGGTTGCTTGCTGCGTGGGACTTGATGGTTTCCCTGGTGTTCAGCAAGGTGCAGTGCTGGGGTCCAGAGGTCCTGGAGCAAGGGAACCAAGAGAGCAGGGGACCTGGGCATGGCAGCCAGAGCAGGCTTAGCAGGGATAGGCAGCGTCACCAGGACAGGACTTCCTCCTGTGGCTGTTCCAGGTGAGGGAGGGGTAAGAGGTAGGTCCCCACCCTAGCAGCCACGATGGTCCCAGTATCTGCCCTACACCTGGGCCTCTCATCAACTCTGTCTCACTCACTTGCTTGCTGGGGCACTCTACACAAGTGCCCTTCCTGCCATGGCCACTGCTGAGGGGCACGTGCACACACTCGGTGGTGGGTAGAAACCCCAAGGTCCTCATGTGCCTCCACTCCCTTCAAGGGCAG
The DNA here is from genome assembly GCA_004027205.1 of Ctenodactylus gundi. Lineage (NCBI taxonomy): Eukaryota > Metazoa > Chordata > Mammalia > Rodentia > Ctenodactylidae > Ctenodactylus > Ctenodactylus gundi. Next base: position 1,841 of record PVKB01005279.1, read on the forward strand.
AGAGGCTGTCATGTGGGCATGGAAGCTCCCTTACCCCCAGCACAGTTGGTAGCAGGTGCTGCAGGGGTACAGGTCAGGACGCTGTGCAAGAAGATGCCATCTCCCTAGGCCTTCACCTAGCATGTATACGGCAGGCAGCCTTGGAGAGCAGGTGTGGCCCCTTAAGCCTCCCCGACTGGCCCAATCTGTGGCCTCCTCTCCACCGCCCTCGCTCCTCTCCAGCCTGAGTCAGCTTCTTCCCAGGGCTCATGCAGATGTCCTATGACCCTTTCAGGGTAATACGTAGGTGTAGAGAATTCTTTTGCTTTTCTTTCAGGGTGTGCATGCGTGTGTGCGTGTGTGTGTGTGTGCGTGGTGCCAGGGATTGAGCCCCAGCTCGTTGCTTGTTTGTTTTGTTTTGTGGTGTTTTACTTGGTGATCGGGTCTCGCTGTATTGCTCCAGGCTGGGCTCAACCTTAGACCCTCCTGCCTCAAGCTCTGGGGTGACAGACCTGTGTCTCCTAATACCTCACAAAAGAAAAGGAAAGAAAATCGTATTTCTTGGTCCAAACCAAATTTGTCTTTTGCAGACCCAAAGAGTGTGGCCACTTTTTTGGCTATTTTTCTCCTCTTTTTCCAGCTGTGAGACAGTACCTGTTCCCCAGGGCCTGGTAGGCCAGTGCCACACTCTGACCCCACCCATCTTCCCCAGTGCCGCCCAGGGTGGAGCCCTGTAGTCACAGGTGGCTGGAGGTAAATATTTGCTCAGGTCTGCTGCACAGGTTGGAACCGTGCCCTTCAAGGCATTATGATTTCCTTCAAATGCAGTAAATATTTTGAGTGGAAGATCTCAACCCACGGCGATTGCGGGAGGGAGCTCAGATCTTTATCTGCAGGGCTGCGCCCACAGGAGCTCCACCTAGGAGCCTGAGGACCGTGTCCGCACTGGGAGTGGTGGTACAGGGCTGTCATCCCAGCACTTCGGGAGGCTGAGGCTGGAAAATCACCAAGTTTGAGCCCAGCCTGGGCAACTTAACAAGACCCTTGTTTCAAATTCACAAAAAGAAATGCCCTGGGGATGGAGCTCAATTGGGAGGCCCTGGGCTCCGTGCCCAGTATCACACATGCATCTGCATGCACGGGCACACCCTCTACTCAAGTGCGCTGGACAGCCTGTGCTCGCCCCTACTGACAGCGCTGTGTGCGTTGGGGAGAGAGGAGGCATGTTTTGTGCCAGTGTCACCTGGCTGTCAGCTATGAGAGCTCTCTGTGGCGTGATGTGTGTGACTGATGCAGGACATCTGTGTTGTGTGGAAGCAGAATGGTTGCGTGGGAATCTCATGATGTGTATGTGACAGTTGGGCAAGCCCCCTAGATCGTGCAGAAGAGTGACAGTGTATGCTGACAGTGACGTGGATGTCCTTGCTGTGGGGGGTCAGCTGTGCAGGGTGACAGTGGCTTGGATGTCCTGTGTTTGAACAAGTCGGCAGTTGTGTCTTTGTCGCTTGGGACAATAGCTGAGGTGTGGCAGCCGCCCTGGCCACAGAGCTTGTTTTTTATTGGTGGTGGTTTGGGTTTTGTTTTCTCTCACAGTGAGCGCAGTCCGGTGTGTGTGGAGGCTGACAGGCCCCCCGTGTGGATTGGAGCCCGAGTGTGCCTGTCTGGGTTTGATATCGTTATCGAAGGGGCTCGTGGCAACTCTCCGTCACCCAAACCTCCCGCTGTCTTCCCAGATCAAGAATTTGAGACAAGGAGCTGGATCTGGAGGTTCAGGCCCGTCATCCTAGCACTCTTGGAGCCTCAGGCAGGAGGATCCAAATTTGAACCCACCCTGGGCAGCTTAGCGACTTGGCAAGACCCTGTCTCAGAATTAAAAAGAGCCGGGGAATGGAGCTCAGTGGGAAGGCCCAGGGCTGGGTCCCTGGCACTGCACTCACAGAAAGGATTTGAACTGAAAATGGCTCTCTGGTTGGGGCTGTGGTGGGAGCCCCAGGTCTGCCTCGCGGTCCACCCAGCCCTTCCAGCCCTGCCTGTCAGCCCCTCTGGGAGGCATTTGTGAGAAGCGGGTAGAATAGGCAAAAGATTAAGTTTCAGTCCCCAGGGCCACAGCCCCTGCCCTGATCCCACGGGCTGGGGGCACACACAACCTCGAAAACATCTAGAAACGGGAGACCTAAAGAAACTGCTCCCAGGGTGGGGCCCGCCACCAGCTTTTTTTCTTTTCTTTTCTTTTCTTTTTTTTTTTTTTTTTTTGACAGCGTTCACTGCGGTAAACCATTCAGTTCATAATGTTTTTGCCGAAGTCAGTCCTGTGTGTGGTTTCGGTGCACCGCTGGGGTAACTGTTGAAACTGCTGTGGTTTGAAAATCAGCTCTACTTGGCCTTTTCTTCAATCTTGCGTCCCTCTCCTGGGGCTGGGAGTCAGCCCTGAGCCAGGGCAGCATCCCTTCGGATCACTGACCACATGCCAGGCCCCAGCGTGCCTGCACTTTATACTGATGAAGGTTTTTCTTCTTGTTTTGAGACAAGAACTGGCTGTGTAGGCCAGGATGACCGAACTGGCAGTCCTCCTGCCTCTCCCTCCCAAGTGCTGGGATTAATATGTAGTCATGTACCACTATGCCCAGCGAGTGTTTTTTCCCTGTAGTGATGCCTGACCCATCTGTGTAACAAGCACCAGTCCCATCCTTGCTGTGCCTGCTGTGCCCAGGTCCAGAGAACATGCCCATGAATTTGCAGCACCCCGCACCCCGTACCCTGCTGGGCGGGCCCCACCCCAGGAAGGTCACAGAATGCCCAGGAAGTCACAGAATTGGTTACAGAGAAGCGGGAACTAGCCCCAGAGTGTTTGAAAAGTACGTTTACTAAAAATAACTATCTGCACAAATTGGGAAATTGGGGCCTGGGCTGTGCTGCATCATGAGCTGCACCAGCGGCCCGCACGCTAGCGGCTCCGCACGGCACCGATAGCTGGCACCTGGGAGGAAGCCTTTTTTCTGCCTGAAGACAGGAGGCAAGCAGTTGATCCACCTGGTTTCACAGGAGCAAAGTCACCCTTTTTAAGTAGCGGTGGGTCTGTGCAGCGAGGTGCTGGGCAGCAGCCGTGTGGGGCAGCGCTCCACGCCTGCACACTCGCTTCCTGGCGCAGTGAGAGTCCACAGCCACCCTTTCCCAAAAACACGTGCTTTGGAGTTTTCTTTTTATCCAGACTAGCCTAGCGCTCATATCAACCTGTGTCAGCCTCGTGAGTGCTGGGGGTGCGGGCCTGCACTGCCACCTCTGTTCAGGGGCTTGTGCCTTTCTTCCCTCCCTCCCTCGCTGTGGGAGAGAGGCCTTCCTAGGGAAAAGCTCCAATCTGGCTTGTTTCCTCGCAGCCTTTGTGCCCCGCGCAGGCTCCCTGGGGCCTGGCCGTGACCATATCCCCGCCCACCCCTGCCCAGATGTTGGCACGCCTGTCCTTGGGTGGCAGGTTCTGTGGGAGACACTCTGAAGAAAGCCAGTAGCATGCCTGCAAGGCTGAGACAGGATTGCGACTTCCAGCTCAGCTTAGGAACTTAGCGACTTAGCGTAAGAACCCTGGGCTCCTTCAGTACCAAATACATGAGTAGCTTCAGCATGTGAAAAGGGAGCGCAGTTGTTCCCAGAATAGCCCCTTTTCTAGGGTTGAGAAACTCAGGCTGACGGGAGTGGACGTGGGCAGTGGGGTGGCCCACTTGTGGCTGAAAAGGGGCATGTTGGGTCCCACCAAAGCTATAGCTCCAGAGCCGTGCACATGCATGGCTGTGTGTGAATGATACCATGCGTGTGTGCGTGCACGTTCTGTGGGGTGGGGGGTGGGGTCCCTCTACAGCGTTAGTACACAATGGCATCTGGGCTGTGAGGGTGCATAGGCCAAATAGCCCCGTGCGGGGTCCCAGTGAAGGAGGTGACACAGCCCTGGGGGTGTCAGAGGTGTGGCAGGTGCAAGGCCAGGGAGTACAGGGACCGGGGAGCAGCTGTCCTGATAGGACTCCCCCAGGCACAGGGTGTGCGTGACGGAGCAGCAGAGGTGGCAGATGGGACGTCCCAGGAAGATGAGAGGCTGGAGCTAGGCAAGGCAGAAGGCGGCCGGCGTGGCAGGGAGGGAGGGGTACGCAGGCAAGGTTTTGGGCCTGGGTAGGGAGCTCTAAGTGGGGGTTGAGCAGAAGGAAAGGGTCACCTCCACAGGGAAGCTGTTTGCAGGGACAAGATACCCCTGGAAGTCATGGTATTCAGCAGGTGGGGAGCCTATTCTGAACTCCCCTGGGGGCGATGGGAGCTGGGGAGAAAGAACAGAGCTCAGGCAAGGCGGGGCCTGGCTCTGCTGCCTTAGTCCAGTCACCACCTCTCTCAGGCACCCTCTTTCTCCCAGGGCCTGCTGTGTGGTCACTGGATCTCCGATCCCCACTTTCAGAAATAGTGTACACAGACACCGGGTGAAGGCTTGGGCATCGTGTACTAACAGGGCTGGAAATGCCCCACAGCCCACAAGCAGGAGCCAAGCCAGGACACAGCAGTGACTGTAGGCAGAGCAAGGGACAGGGTGGGGTCCTGTGAGCTGAGAGCTTGGTCTCCTGTGCAAACCATGCAGAGACATCATGTGTGTAGGAAGTGCTCACAGAGTAGGCCCAATGGCTTTGACCTCTAGGCAGCTGACGTGGGGCGTTGTAAGTTCTGTTCTAGCCTGAGCAGCTTAGCAATTTAGCAAGACACTGTCTCAAAATTTAAAAAAAGAAGCAGCAGCTGTGGTTATAGTTCACTATAAAGGCCCTGGGTTCTATTCCCAGCATCACAAAAGAAAACCACCCACAGACGTGGGCTTTGAGGTCCCCGAGGTCCCTGTATGAACGTTCACCCCATGTCCCTGCCCCATCCTGGGAGATCTGGTCCCTTCTCAGTGGTGTGGATTGAGGGTTGTGACTTTCTCACTAGCAGCAGGACCCTTGGTGGGTAGGTTCTGCATGTTCTCTTCTGTAATAGGGACATAGAGTGGCCACCGGGCTCCAGCTGGCCCGTAGCCGCTGGATCAAATGACAGGCTGGGTACTGAGGCCTTCCTGTGACCTGGTGGCCTAATGTGGCAGGAACCTGTACTGTGCCAGGAGTACTACCTAAACCAATCTCTCCTTATCCCCACCTTACAGGTGGGAAAACTGAGGCCTCTTGTGAGGGCCTAGACAAGAGGGGGCAGGGCAGGCTACGGCCCCAGCCTTTGGGACAGCCTGGGTGGTCGGGTCCCAGGAGTGGTTGGCAGCTGGCATGGTGGCCCCACAAAGGACAGGTGGGTGTCCTTGGAGCAGCTGCAGTGGAGCCAGCTCCTTCCTGGCTGCTCAGTGGGTGATGTCCAGGGCCAGCATAGTGGGAACAGGAACCTTTGGGTCCTTTGTGATGTTAACTGAGGAGCCTCAGGCTGTGGAGTGGGTTTGCCCACTGAGTACCCCACACCTTGCCACTCCAGTCACTTACTGGAGATCAAGCCCAGGGCCTCACACTGAGCTACATCCCTGGCCCAATTTTAGTTTTGATTTTGAAACAGCCTAAGTTGCCCAGTCTGGCTCAGAACTGTGGATCCCCCTGCCTCAGCCGCCCAGAATGCTGGGGTGACAGGCTGCACCACCAGGCCTAGCTCCTCCCCTCAACTTTCGTTGTTAGAGGTTTGCTGGATGTTATTTTTCTGTTCAGCCATGTTTTGTTTTGTTCTGTTTTGAACTTAACTGTGATAGTGTGCTGCCACGTTAAGTTAAATCGAATCATTCTGAAACTGCATATAAACTTTTCTTTTTAAATAGTCTTTTTAATTTCAAATCAACACAAAGCCACTGTATGCATTTACAGGGTGCGCTGAGAGACTGGTTTACATCCACACTGCAAGATGACGGGACCCAGGGGATCACCCTGTCCAGGATCTCAGTCTGTGCCCCCCTCCTGTCATGTTGGGAACAATGCCAGCCCTTTCTTGCAGCTACTCTGAAATAATGTGACTGGTTTTTGTCAGCCATAGTTGTCCTACTGCCATAGTGAGTGGCTTAGTGACATCATCTCAGGAGGCTGAGGCAGGAGGATCACAAAGTTCAGGACCAGCCTGGGCAACTTAGGGAGATCTTGTCTCAGAACTAAAAAGGGCGTGTAGCTCAAGCTTGACCAGCATGCTCCAGGCCCTGGGTTTTATCCCCAGTGCAGAAAAGAAAAGAAGAAAACAGAGCATCAGGCATGCTAACTGCATGCTGGGGTCATTAGCCATCTGCATGTAAGCACTGTAAAGGTGACTTGGGTTTTAGTTGGTGTGTATGTGTCATTAAAGCAGTTTTCTTGCGTTGTTTATGCCCTTGTTAAGCCTCTGCCCTGGGGTGCAGCTCAGGGGTGAGCCCTTGTCTGCATGTGTGGCGCCCTGGGTCCCCTTGGCCCAGCTCTCTCCCAACAGGTGAGAGTCCCTGCCCCCTACTCTGCTGTCCGCCCTCCCCTCGGTGACTCGTGTTTCTTTTCTTTCCCCTTTTTGTTGTGGTCTTTTTCTCCTTCTCAGGTAAAAGCACTCCCGTCAGCCACCTGGGACCTGCAGACCACCCCGACTCCCCAGATCCATTCCGGCCACTTGGGGCTGACCGCGGTGACCTGTTCCAAAATAAAAAGGGTTTTGGGGACCCGTTCAGTGGAAAGGACCCGTTTGCCCCGTCCTCCACAGCCAAGCCTCCCAAGGCCACCGCAGGCTTTGCCGACTTCACCTCTGTAAGTTGCGCCCGGTCACCCTCTTCTGCCTCTGGTAGCTGCGGAGGTTATTCTACTGCCATGTCCTTGGCTCTTGTCCCTGTCCCTCGTGTGGTGGTCACTTGGCTTGCTGACTCTGTGCTGTGCTTCTGTAAGGACGGTCGTTTCTGGATGGAGTAGAGGGGCTGGGGTGGGGCTCAGAAGCTGGACAGCTCGCATGGCAAGCACCAGGCCCAAGCTTGCGTGCCCAGCCCAGCATGAACTGGGCGTGCTGGCCCACACCTGTAATCCCAGCACTTAGAGGCTGAGGCAGGAGGCTTGCTATGTGTTCAAGGCCAGCCTGGGCTCCATGGTGAGTTCAGGACCAGCTGGGCTACAGAGTGAGACCCTGCCTCAAGAGAAAGAAAGAAGGAAAGAAGAGTAAATAAATCTACCAGCCAGGCCTGGTGGTACAGGCCTCCCAGCACTCTGAAAAACTGAGGCAAGAGGATTGCAGGTTTGAGCCCAGCCTGGGAAACTTGGGAAACTTAGTGATTTATTGAAGATCTGCACCAAATTATAAAATTAAAAAAGGGCTGCGGATATTACTCAGCATGAAGGCTGTGGGCTCGATCCTCAGAACCACAGAAGCCTCCATATGGCACACAGTAGATACCCAGCTCCTTTCAGAGCCATGTTGGCAGAAGTGACATCCACGAGGATGGCCATCCTGGTCCTCACATCCCAGCAGCATGTCCATCCGTTAGTGTAGCTGTGTGGACCGCAGGTGACATGGTTCACGGAAGTCAGAGACAACCTGCTCCACCAGAATTTTGTGACTAGCTCTTGGTATATTTTCTGGTACATAAATGCAAAATGCTGGTGAGAGGAGAGGAAGGCCCGGATGTGATCAGGAACCAGCCTGGGGGCGGCTCTGGAGAGGAATGACTGCTCCCTCTGTGAAAGGCAGGACTCTACTTCCTGTGACCCTGGCCTGGAGGGCATGCTCTTTGAAAACCTTGTGTGGAAAAAAACAGAAAAACACCCAAAGTTTCGAGTTATCATCTGGCCTAACAGTTCTGGTTGTTCAAAATAGTTTTTTAAAAAATTTATTTATTTGGTTTTTTTTTTTTGTATGCAGCACTAGCGGTTGAAATCAGGGACTCTGAACTGGGCTACGTCCCTAGAACTTTTTTTTTTTTTATTTCAAGACAGGTCTTGTTTAGTCACTAAGTTACTTAGGCTGGGCTTAAACTCAGGATTCTTCCTGCCTCAGCCTCCCAGAATATTGACATGACTATGCCCACCTAGAACAGCTGTTAACTTCCACATGAAAGTCAAAGGCACATCCTGCCCAGTCCCTCCTGCAACCCTACTGTGCCCCAGGTAAAGTCCTGTCCGCTGCACGTGTGCTCTGCTGGAGACAGGACCCCAGGGTTCTACTGGCCTCCCTTTGACAGACGCCCTCCCTCTCCCTATTTTGGCCTCTGGCAGCTCAGCTGGGTCCCCTGGCTTCCTAGTTCAATGCGCCCTTAGTTTTGAGCCAGCTCAGGCTGCCGGCACTGACCACTCTGGTCTGAGCATGTCCCCTTCCTGAGAGCGGACATGCAGAGGTAACATCTGCCTCTCGGTAGCCACAGAGTCCCAGAAGCACCGCCTTCTGGGACCGGCTGTCACCAAGCAGCAGCCCAGTGTTACACGGAACGGTTCCCGTGTCTGGGTCACAGGTGCTGGTGGCCTTCCCTTCATGTATTCCTCCCAGCCACCCTGAGGATGGGACATGGAGAGGATTGTGCCATGGCAGCCCTCAGGAGGACTGCAGCTGCCCGGCTGTGCTGTGGGTTCTGCCAGTCAGTACAGGAGCTAGATATGCAGGACTGTCCCTGCACTCCTGATGGGCACTGCAGGAGAAGTGCTGGGCCATAGGGCTGTCCTTCCACCCACAGCCAACAGGTGTGCTCAGCCAGGCCTGTGGCTGCACTCCACCTGGGATCATGACTGGCTGCTGTGCACTGTGCATCTGATGTCCCTGTGGGTCAAAACAGCAGCCCAGCCTGGGGGTGGGGGGCGGCTGGAGAGACAGTCCTCTCGTGGGAGGGGTGGGAGCCCATGGAAAAAGGCTAGGCCCAGCCGGCCTCCCCATCCCTGCGCACCCCAGTGTCAGCTCCACACACACAGGTGAAGGACCTGGGCTGTCCCTGTCCACTCATTTAATTTGAAAACATAGGCTCTCTGCATGGGGCTCTGCAGGGACACACTGACCTGCAGCTGTGACTGTGTGCTGGGTGAGGCTGTGTCCCCACTGCCATCCATCAGAGTGGCTGGCCTGTCCCCACTCCCATCCATGCCTCAATGTACCCAACATGGGGCTCTGCAGGGACACTGACCTGCAGCTGTGACTGCAGGCCTGGGTAAGGCTGTGTCGCCCCTCCCCCAGCCATCAGAGTGGCCGACCTGTCCCCACCCCATCTATGATGCCTCAGTGTACCCAGCTCTTGGAGGCTATGGGGTTGTGTGATGGGTCTTTGCATGTCTGGGGCAGCAGCCAGGGTGTCCTCGTGGACTGCCTTCTCCGGCCACATTAGTAGGTGATAGGTCTGCGCACCCCAACCCCAGGTACCTCAAGCACTCCCCAGTATTCTGTGTGATCCACATATTGAGCCAAAGGCACATCTCCAAGGCCCTACATAGGTGCCTTCATCCCAAGCTGGTGGGGCTGCAGCCTCTTGGAGGCAAAGCCCGGGGACAGGAGCAGCTGGGATGTGTCCTGTGTGGCTTGGGGGAGTCGGGGTGTGAATCACTAGGGGACACCTTCCATTGTGCAGGCGAGACACACGCAAATCCAAAGTTACAGTAGAACATTTCATAAAGGCACTATAGGGCGGGCAGAATGACGTGCCAGGGCATGTAGATGTCTGAGTCCGGCCTCATCCGTCTCTGCAGGGCAGTCTGCGCAGAGGCCTCCCAGCCCCACACGGGAGCCCACCAGCAGCTTCCTGGGTTGGGTCGCTGTCCCCCGTCCCCCCCCCCCAGCCTGCATTTCACCATGCCACCTGTCTGTCCTGCAGTTTGGCAATGAGGAGCAGCAGCTGGCTTGGGCCAAGCGTGAGAGCGAGAAGGCCGAACAGGAGCGGTTGGCCCGCCTTCGGCGACAGGAGCAGGAAGACCTGGAGTTGGCCATCGCGCTCAGCAAGGCCGACATGCCGGCCGCCTAGGTGGGGAGGGGACTTGCCTCGTCACCCCGGGGCATGCCGCCCCCAGCCAGAGGTCCTCAGGCGTGGGGGAGGCCTGGGTGTGGGGGGCATCCCCTGAGAATGTGGGGAGACCCGCACTTCCTCCCCTTCCACCTCTAGGCCTATACCTCCCTGCCAGGCCTCCAGCCTCCTATGCCCTTGCTCCCAGCTGCAGAGGCCCCACCCACTGTGGGAGTCAATCCAAAGCCTGGCCCTGCCCACCACTGAGCCCGCCCACTGGATCAGGGCCACCCCTAGGCCATAGCCTCTAGGGCTCTGGTCCCTCCTCATGTCAGTGAGGCCCCCACTCCACCCTCTGCGATGTATGCATTCATTGTATAAAAATGAAATTTGAATGATTAATATAAAATATTTTAATACAAAACAAATTTTAACTGATTTTTACAGCTGGACGTGTCCCACAGCAGTGGTAGAGCACAGGCCTAGCACGTGGAGACCCTGGTTGGGGGGGACCCTGGGTTGGGTGCAGGTAGAGAGGGTCCTCTGGGTTGGCGTAGGAGTTGGGGTGGGGCACCTGGGCTGGGTGGAGGTTGCAGGTGGGTGGGAGTGTCACATTTATCCCATCTCAGTTTGCAGGGTAGCGTGCAGAGGGTGGCAGCCCCAGGAACAGCCCACCCCAAGCCAGCGCTGATCTTAGTTTGGAGGCTGAGATCCTGTACAGTGCCGGTCCAGCAAGAGCAGCCCAGCACCAAAACCCTAAATGAGAGAAGCTAGTAGTCCTTATGGAGACTCTGGGACAAAGAGAGTCGTTTTGGAAATCCCTACCACTTCTCCTTACTTTCCAGAATGCACCACCTCATGCAGACCTAATGTGAAAAATCTAGACTCAGCCCTCCGGGACTGGAGGAACGGCTCAGTGGTTAAAACACTTGCTTAGCAAGCATTAAGTCAAGCGCTAAGTTCTGAGCTTGATTGTCCAGCACTACATACACTGGGCATGGTGGCGCAGGCCTGTAATCCCAGCACTTGGGAGGCTGAGACAGGAGTGCCTTGAGTCCAAGGCCAGCCTGGGTTGCAGACTGAGACCCTGTCTCAAAAAAAAAAAAAAAAAAAGACTAAATACTCTGAACCCCAGGAGCAATCTAGTGCAGGTGCTAGGGAAGCCCACCCAGCCCCATGCCATTATAGCACCGTGCAGGGCCCCTGAAGACCAGCTGAGGTGGCTTCAGGGCCAGGGTGGTCGGTGCCAGCAAACACATGGGTTTCATGCAGATACTTGAGAAATCACAAAGTCTTGTGGCCTCAGGCCTGACAGCTAAGGCACATCCATCCTGCTGTCATGATGACCTAGTGGCATCAGGTGACATGGTTCCAAGCTGACACCTGCCTGCACATGGCCACAAAGGTATCACAGTGGGAATCTGCCCTCAAAACCCATGGGACTTCTCCAGAAGGTTCTGAAAGCTTGGATGATCTGATGTAGCTAAGGACAGGCATCCCCGACCCCACGTCCTGGCCTGTTAGTCCAGCAGGTGGGTGTCAGGCCAGCAGGCAAAGCTACATCCATATTTACAGCTCCTCTCTATCACCGGCATGACCGCCTGAGCTCCACCTCCTGTCAGATGAGCACCAGCGTTCGATTCTCATAGGGCGCAGACCGCTGTGAACCGCACGTGTGAGGGATCTAGGCCACATGCTCCTTGCAAGAACCTACTGCCTGATGATCTGAAACCGTGGTGCTAGCTAGCACCATCCCCGCGGTCCCCATCTGTGGAGAGTTATCTTCCATGAAATCAGTGCTGAAAAGATTGGCGGCCGCTGGCTCAGGAGATAGCTGGACTCTCAGATAACCTCTGAGTGGAGATGGGAACCCAGATCTCCTTTATTCTGAAAAACAGGGCAGAGAACTTCAGTCCCCACAGTAGGCACCAAAGATAGGCTGGACTAGATGGGCTGCCCAGAATGACCTGCCTCAATGTCAGGGCTTGCCCCTTCGAGACTAACCTGGTCATGGGCAGAAGTCTTTTGAAAAGTCACTTCTCAGCCAGACCCTGTGGCACAGGCCTGTCATCCCAGTGCTCTAGGAGGCTGAGGCAGGAGGATCAAAAATTCAAGCCCAATCTGGGCCACTTAAGAACATAGCAAGATCTTCTTGTCTCAAAATAAAGCATTAAAAATTAGGCTGGGGATGTGGCTCAGTGCAAAAGCCCTGAGTTTAGTCTCCAGTACCCCCCCCCCCCAAAAAAAAAAAAAAACAGTTAATTCTCAAAGTGTTCTTACAGGTCTGTGGCTTCCCCCTTCCCTGGCCAAGGCCAGGCTGTCAGCCTCAAGCCCCTTTGCCAGCTCTCCACCGCCTGGGCCCAGCCAGGACCTTCCTTGGAGAGAGAGGTATTCATGTATTTGCTTTTGTGTTTTAACTACTTTTATTTTTAGGACGACTTTAGATTGGTTGAAAAATCTCAGAGGAGAGCTGGCCATAGTGGCACCTGTCTACTATTCCGGCACCTAGGAGGCAGGAGGATCTTTGTGTTTGACTGTAGATTAAACCCAGGGCCTTCACACTGAGTCACATCTCCAGCCCCCCTCCCCCCTTTTTTTTTGAAATTTTTAATTTGGGATAGCATATTGGTAAGCAGCAGGAAGATCTTGAATTCAAGGCCAGCCTGGGCTACATAGCTAGACTCTCTCAAAAACAGACAAAGAAAAAGAAAAAAATAAACCTTAAAAAATTCCAAAGATAATTTGAAATATCCCCAGTAGCCCCTGGCATGGTTTCCCTGGTGTTGGTGTCTTATATCACCTGCTGTCATTGTCACTGCTACAGAGGTGACTCTGACCCTGGTTGAATCCCAATCCCCTAGTACTTGAATTCTCCCGCAGCAGTGATGAATGCAGAAGACCCTGGCAGCAAGGCCCCTTCTTGTGTGCCCGCTCGCTCCCCCTGCAGTTCTGTGGGTTTGGGCGGTGGGGGGGGGGGGTGCTTTGTTCCCAGCTACAGCTCAGGGCCTGTTTTCCTTTTTTTTTTTTTTTTTTTTTTTTTTTTAATGAGACAGAGTCTCATTCTGTAGCCCAGGCTGGCCCTTAACTCATTAGGTAGCCCAGGCTGGCCTCAAACTCAAACTCAGGGCAGTCCTCCTGCCTCAGCCTCCCGAGTGCTGGGGTTACAGGTGTGCCCCACCACGCCCAGCTTTATGTGGGGCTGGGAAGTGAATGCAGGTACTTAGCACTTGCTAGGCAAGGACTTTAACCCTGAGCCGTCCCTCCAGTCCTATTTTGTTTTTTTAGACAGGGTCTCGCTCTGCAGCCCAGGCTGGTCCAAGCTCACTGTAGCCCAGTCTGACCTTAAACTCACGGCGATCCTCCTGCCTCAGCCATCTCAGTGCTGAGATTACAGGTGTGCGCCACCACACCCGACTTTATGTGGTGCTGGGGAATCCAACCCAGGGCCTTGAGCTTACCAGGCAAGCATTTAACCGCCGTTCCTCCAGCCCCTTCTTATTTTGAGACAGTCTTGCCAGGTTGCCCAGGCTTGGGTTGAACTTGATCCTCCTGCTTCAGCCTCCCAGAGCGTTAGGGTGACAGGCCTGCACCACTGGACCCAGTGAGAGGTCACTTCCGTTACTGCTGCTTCATTGTGACTCCTTCCAGGCAGCCGGTCCTGCCCCCTCCGTTGCGGGACCCCTCTCCTCACCCTTGCGCGGTGGTCCCGGCTGCCCGGTCTGCATTTTGGAGGACAGTGGGGGATCCTGAGCCTCCCGCGGCCGTCCAAGGGCACGTGTTCCTAGCTGAAGTCACTGGCCCACCACGTGTCCTGGGATGCTTTTTTAAAGCTATTTTTAAACCTGCTCAGGAAGTATTTGCAAAACAAAGAACTCGCGCCTAAAATAATGGAGCGGCCATCTGGGCCCCTTATCAGACCTGCCTCCGGTGGAACACGAGGCTGCTGTTTTTTGAGGGGGTGTGCTTTTTTGTTTTCAAAAATTTCTCCAGTAAAAGTCACCAGGAGCCATACAAATGGTATCACATGCTGTTTGTTGGAAAAAACGGCGGGAAATGGAAACGTGATCGTTATCCATGGTGTGTTCCTGAGAGCATGCACGCTGGGCAGTTGGGCCCGCTTGCGGGCATGGAGCTGCTCTGCAGCATGGGTGCCGGCTGCTGGCACTCTGAAACCTGCTACCTAACCTCTCTGGGCCTCAGTTTCTGCATTTGGCTAACAAGTTTGGACCAGACATGCAGGGAAGGCTTTTGCTTTTGAAGGTCTTTAAACTGACATCGTCATCCCAGCACTCTGGGAAGCTGAGGCAGGAGGATCGTAACTTTGAGCCCAGCCTGGGCATCTTAGCAACTTAGTAAGATTCTATCTCAAAAATTTAAAAAATAGGCAAAGGATGCAGAACAATGCAAAGGCCTTGAATTCATTACCCAGTATTGTAAAAGAAATAAATAAAAATGCAAAAAAAAAAAAAAAAAGAGGCTAGGCCTAATTATAGCTTAATAAGAGCTGGAGGTATAGCACAGCAGTTAAAGCGCTTGCCTAGCAAGCCCAACACCCTGAGTCTGATTCCCCAGCACCACATAAAGTTGGGCGTGGTGGCACACACTTGTAATCGCAGCACTCGGGAGGCTGAGGCAGGAGGATTGCCATGAGTCCAAGGCCAGCCTGGGCTCCATAATGAGTTCAGGACCAGCCTGGACTGCAGAGCAAGACTGTGCCTCAAAATAAATAAATAAATAAAATAATTTCTAGGATGATGATTTTGTGGTCCTGGAGATCGAACCCAAGGTTTCTGCGCTGAGCTACATCCCCAGGTCTTTAAGATAGGGTCTCACCAAGTGATTTAATTGCCCGGCCTGGGCTGGAACTCAGTGCTTCTCTCCCTCAGCCTCCCAGAATACTGGGGTGACAGTGCACCACCACACCCCCCACGATTACCGCAGTTAACCACACACATAGCACTTACATATGTGTCAGATGTCCCCCTGTTCTTTTCAATACTGAGAATTATGCTACTGAGCTCATCGTACTGAACTATGGTACTAAGGTATTTTTGCTTTTGTTTTTTAATTTTGACACAGGACTTCCTATATTGCCCAGGTGGGGCTCAGATTTGCGACCCTCCTGCCTCAGCATTCCAGAGTCCTGTGACTGCAGACCTGTGTCGCCAGTCCAGCTTCTCAGTCTTTAGAGATTCCATAAAACCTCGGGAGGACGCAGGCAGGTTTCGCGCAGGTGCTGTGCCACAGTATGGGCTGGACACGGTGTCTGTGGATTTGGGCGCTCACCATGGCCTGGGATGAATTTCCTTTGGATGCCGAAGGATGTCTGCAATTGCCAAAGCTTCCCTACACCCGGCAGCACGCCCGGCCTGCCAGCGCCCGGAGCCCAAAGTGGCCAGAGCCCGAGCCTGGGGAGGGAGCACTTGGGGCCCAACCCAGGGCCGAGAGAGACAGACAGGGTTGGGTTGGGGGGGGGGGGGACACAATGCATATGTACTGCCAGGACTGGTGGTGCTTAGGAGGCTGAGGCAGGAAGATCACAAGTTTGAGTCCCTCCTGGGCAAGTTAATGACTTCGTGAAACTCCGTCTCAAAAAAAAAAAAAAAAAAAAAGCGCTCCAGAGAAGACCCCGGGGCAGCTGAGTCCGAGTGTATCTCTAGAGTTCCTGCTCGGGCTGCTTAGGGTGGGACAGCTGCTACTGACCTCAGGTTTCTCCCCAAATACAGGATTCCATCCTCATCCCCCTCTGGAGAGCAGAGGCTAGAGCCAGCTGTGTGGTGCCTTTCTGGGGTTGTCACTGTCCCCCTCTTCCTCAAGGCCCCCATTTCCTCCCCATGCCGGGCAGGGACCCTGTCCTTGGGCAGAGACCAGCCCTGGTGACAACACAGGGCCATGGAAATGGGCCATCAACTTACAAGCTGATAGGCCACCATGGCCCTCCTAAGTAACGCGGCGCCCTGTGTGCCCAGAGTCCAACAGGTCCAAGTCCTGTCGCCGCTCAGCCCCACAGCACAGAGCCGAGGAGGCAGGGCTGGGCAGCAGCTCGCCGTGGGCCCTGATGATGCCAGGCATGCCGGCACCCTCCCTGCAGCCCCCCAGTGTCCGCCTTTCTGCACACCCTGGCTGAGGCAAAACCCCGATTTCTGGGCAGCCTCCGAAACAGGGCTGCCGGCCCGCCTTCCAACACTCGCTGTCACCCCATTTCTCAGAAGAGGAAACTGAGGCCCAGAGTGTGGCAGGCGGGAGCCTCAGTGTGAAGACCAAGGCCAGGGGTGAGGGGTGGAGACAAGGCAGGACCCCGGAACCTGCCGGGAGCAGAGCGTAAGGAAGACAGCAAGGGTGAGCCTGGCTCTGTGGAGCCCAGCCTCCTGTGCCGGCACCTTGGCGGAAACTGCCCCCAGGACTGGAGGAATCGACAGCGGGGGCACTTGGTGGTGCACACGTGTCATCCTGGTACTTGGGAGGCTGAGGCAGGAGGATTTCCACGAGTCCAAGGCCAGCCTGGGCTACCCAGTGAGTTCAGGACCAGCCTGGGCTGCAGAGTGAGACCCTGTCTCAAAACAAGACAGAAAACTAGCAAACAGCATGAAGGAAAACATGGGAAACAAGGTGCAGTGACCCCAGCAGATGGGACCCTTGGGCTCCAGGCAGCACTGCTCGCAGTGGCCGAGGGTGGGACCACCCAAGAGCCATTAGTGACAACCAGAGACGCCATACAGTGGACTACTACACAGTCATGGGAAAGGAGGGGGTCACGACACCAGCCCAGGTGGGGGTAAGCGTGAGGACAGGATGCTGGGAGCAGTGCCAGGCACAGGACACTTGCCGTGCGGTTCGCTCAGGGGAAGAGCCCACAGCAGCCACGCTCAGACAAGAAGGGGCTCGGGGACTGTGGCGGGGGCGCGGGGTGGACCAGGTGAGAAGGCCGCACGGCAGGGAGTGACAGAAGGCTCCTTGGTCATTCTTATTTACATATTTTGGGCTGTGGGTGTAGCTCAGCAGGTAAAGCGCTTGCTTAGCAAGTACAAGGCCCTGAGTTCGAGTCCCCAGCAGCACCTAAGCTGGGGGTGGTGGTGCACACCTATCACCCTAGTACTTAGGAGACTGAGGCAGGAGGACTGCTGTGAGTTCAAGGCTGGTCTGGGCTTCATGGTGAGTTCAGAACCAGCCTGGACTACTGAGTAGACCTTGTCTCAAAAAAAAGCTATATATTTTTAATCATAATTCAAAAAAAAAAAAAAAAAGCCGTGTGTGATGCTGCAGGCCTGTAATCCCAACATTTTGGGAAGCTGAGGGAGAATTCCAAATTTGAGCCAACATGGGCAACTTAGCAACATAGTGAGACCCTGTGTCAAAGTCAAAAAATTTTTTAAAAACAAGCTGGGGGTGTGGCTCAGTGTGAAGGCCGTAGGCACACGCTCCGGCACCACACAACTAAGTTTGTTGGACCGGGAGAGACCAAGGCACCGGTGTGCAGCCTGTGCAAAGGCCCAGGGTTAGAAAGTGAGGAGCCAGAGGCCAGAAGCCTCCTTTGAGGGTTTCCCAGGGCCCTGGGGGATGGTGCTGGCTCTCAAGGTCCCCGCAAGGGCTGGGCCAGGGAGGCAGGCGGGGGAGCCCTGGCTTGGGAGCGGTACAGCCATGGCTCCGTGGTGTGTGCTGTCCCGTGTTCTCGGGCTGTGGCCCCAGCTCCACCTTTGGGTTGCTGCGGGATGGGGCGAGGACGGGAGCAGCCGATCCCCTGAGTCCCGCTTCCCCGGGGCCTCCCTTGGTGGGGGTGGCAGGGTGGGCCCCTCCTGGAAAGCAGACCATGGGGCTCCCACGGGCCCAGGAGGAGGCACTGAGGCTCCTGGACACCGAGGGGGCCGTACAGGCGACGCGCCCCATGCTCACGTGTTCCCGGGCTGGCTCTGGTCCAGAACCGGAGTGGACCTGAGCTCCAGCCCCAGCTTCTCACCTACACCCACACGGGGCGGGCTGACCTTCGCCCTCCCCGTCCTGCTGCCAGCTGCGGTGTCCCCTCCGCGCTCTGGGAGGCCCAGGCAGGCGGTCACAGGCTGGAACCCAGCCCGGGGAACTCAGTGACTTAGGGAGAGCTGCCTCAAAGCCACACGCCAAGCAGGCTGGGGATGCAGCTCTGCCCAGGCCCGGGGCTCAAGGCCGGGTGGAGGTCGCCCTGGGAGGATGTGCCGGGACCAC
This sequence comes from Ctenodactylus gundi, assembly GCA_004027205.1. NCBI lineage: Eukaryota > Metazoa > Chordata > Mammalia > Rodentia > Ctenodactylidae > Ctenodactylus > Ctenodactylus gundi. The sequence goes on from PVKB01005279.1 coordinate 19,908, forward strand.
GCTGGCCCAGGCCGAGGACCCACTTCGCCTCTCTGCTCAGCAGAATTAGGCAAGAGCTGGGACCCCGGGGTGTCTAGTGAGTGGGCAACAGAGGGAGGGAGGGAGGCAGAAAGAGTGATGGAGGGATAATGGGGGAGGGGAGAGAGCGGTTTTAAATTTAAAGGGCCCTCTGGGAGGCTGAGGCAGGAGGATCCTGAGTTTGAGCCCAACCTGGTGAATTTAGTGAGAACTTGGCTCAAAATTAAAAAATGAAAAAGGATCAGGGTGCAGCTCAGTGAAAATGTAAAGTTCAGTGTAAGTAAACCAAAGCAGCACTGCAGGCAGCCGCCTCGACGCGCTGAGACGGCCCCGCCCGCCCACAGCCATCAGTCCCAGGAACAGTGCTCTGTGGGGGTCCTGGACTCTGGGCCAAGCTAACATGCCTTTACTTTTTATTTTATCTTATGGTACTGAGGATTGAGCACAGGGCCTTCATATTGCGTTGCACTCCCAGCTCATTTTTATCTTTGATTTTTTTTTTTTTTTTGAAACAGGGTCTCGCTCTGCAGCCCAGGCTGGTCCTGAGCTCACTGTGGAGCCCAGGCTGGCCTTGGACTCACAGCAATCCTCCTGTCTCAGCCTCCTGAGTGCTGGAATTACAGGCGTGCACCACCCCATCCTGCTTTGGGGGTGCTGGGGAATCCAACTCCGGTACTTAGCGTTTGCTAGCCAAGCACCTTAGCGGCTGAGCTATTCCTCCAGCCCCATCTTTGACTTTGAGACAGGGTTGCACCAAGTTGCTAAGTTGCCCAGGCTGGTCTGGAACCTGCCATCCTCCTGCCTCAGCCTCCCAGAGCACTCTGATAACAGGTCTGTGTGATCAGCCTGGTTCCAGCTGCGCTCAGGAGGCTATGGACCAGAAGCCAGAGGGCTCAGGGCTTCAGTGAAGGGCGGTGCTGTACAGGCTCTGCCCGACCTCTGGTGTTTTTACTTTTTCCCTGTGGTGCTGAGACTTGAGCCCAGGGGCCTTCACTGAGCTCCACTCCTAGCCCCTTTTTATTGAGACTAAGTCACTAATTTGCCCAGGCAATCTTCCTGCCTCAGCCTCCCAGGTGCTAGGGTGACAGGTTTGTGCCATCATTTGCAGGTGCAGACATTTTTGGTCATCAGAACTCAGGGATGCTCTTGGTGTCCACTGAGCCCAAGCCTGGGACTTGGCTCCACTGACCCAGATCCCCAGTCCCTGCCACAGGACTGTCCCGCCCCTCCCATCGGAAGAGCTGAGCCTGCGAAGAAGTCATGGGTGAGTCCTTAGGACGGTGGTCCCCGCCCCAGCCAGGAGGTGGAGTTCTCTTTGCGCGGGCGGGCCGGTGCCCTGCGCTCCAAAGTGTTCAGTAGGAAGAGCTCAGGTGCCTCACGCACATGCCAAGCACCAGGCAACCCTGCAGGCCTTGGAGAGAGGCAGGGTGTCATCCCAGCGCTCTGGGAGGCTGAGGCAGGAAAACTCCTAGTTCAAGTCCAGCCTGGGCAACTCAGTGACTTAGCAAGACACTGTCTCAGAATAGGCAAGCATGCAGCTTAGCGGGAAGGCCCTGGGCTCCATCCCCCATACCACCTGGAATAAAAACCAAAATACCCACCCCAGGGGTCTTTTCTCCTCTCCCCAGTGCTGAGCAGCAGGGAGGGACCACAGGGTCCAGCCAGCCCCACTCGGGTGTCGGGCAGTTTGCAGAAGCTGCCCTGCGGCAGGGCAGAGCGGGGCTGGGGCTGAGCCCTGCGATCAGAGTGCGGAGAGGTGAGTTGAGTCACCCCAGTTCTGCTTTCCTACCGCAGCAAAGCATGGGCCCAGCGCTCAGCTGTCCCCGGGGAGGGATGGCGGGCGAGCAGGGAATCCTTGGCCCTGTCGCAAGGCGGCATGGTTTCCAAACGCTGGGTGCTGAGAGCGGCTTTCACTTGCTGAAGCCAGCCTGAGCAGCGCTTGTGGGGGGAGGGCGGGCGTGATATCCAGGGGACACCAGTGTCCCGGCTCCAGGCCACTGAGGAGGCAGCAGCCTTCCCAAGAGGGTGGGGCTGTAGACCAGCTGCCCCAGGTTCCCCCACTCGTGCTGGGGGAACTCAGTTTCCTTTACACACACAGCTCCACTCGCACTCTGCAAAGGTCCCCTGCAGTTTTGTTCTTCCTAGGAGAAAAAGTCTCCTCGCCACGCTCCCGGGGCCTAGGCTATCATTCCAGAACTCTAGGAGACTGAGGCAGGAGGATTCTTAGTTCAAACCCAGCCTGGGCAATTTAGTGAGACCCTGTCTCAAAATTAAATAAAAACGGGCTGGAGATGTAACACGGTGCACAGGCCCTGGGCTCAGTACCTCATTAAAAAAATACAAGCTTGCATTACTCTAGAGGTTTGGCTGACCACTCAGAAACTTCTAGGAAGAGCCTGGTCTCTGCAGCCTGGCTCCGGCAGGACAAAATTTATGGCTCGTGGGCCCTTACAGAACCCACCCTGGTCCCCACAGGGCCGGGTAGAGGCGGCAGCCCAGATGCGGCCACCAGCCAGCTGTCCCCGCTCTCTCGGAGTCCCCACAGCGTCCCCAGCCCCAAACAGCCAGACCAGCGCCGTTGCTCTTTCAAAAGATGCAAAAAGTATTTTTTTAATTAAAAAAACCGACAAAAATATTCTTATAAAAAACGAAGCAGGCGGTCCCCACGGGGGCTGCCGGTACGCGTGCCTGCCTGTCCCCTGCGTTCGCAGGGACGCAGCTGTCACAGTCACTATGTACAGTACTGGACGCGTCAACGGGAAGGAAGGCGGTGCCAGGGAGACCTGCCCGGGACTCGTTCGCTATTGCACCGTTTCGAAAACCAAGTCGTCCGGGATCTGCCCTCTCCCGGGGGTCTGCAGTCACAGATGCGGCCGGCGGTGGCCTCGTCGCTGGTCTGGGTAGGCAGGGGTCCCTCCAGTGAGCGCCCTGCCCGCCGGTCCTCAGGGTCCAATAAATATGAGTCCGAGGGGGGGGGGGCGGAGCGGCGCGTGGGGCCCGCCACGGCCGTGCTCGCGGGGGCCGGCTACATGTGCCGCTTCATGTGCAGGGCCAGGTGGTCCGAGCGCGAGAAGGCGCGGTCGCAGAGGTGGCACTGGAAGGGCCGGTGGCCCGTGTGCTTGCGGTAGTGGCGCGTGAGCTCGTCCGAGCGGGCGAACTTCCAGCCGCAGCCGTCCCAGGTGCAGTGGTAGGGCTTCTCGCCTGCGGGGTCACCGCGCGTCTCAGTCTCCCGCTCGGGTCGCTGGGCCAGCGCGCCCCGCAGCGCCCCGTGCCCGCGTCCCGCCCCCGGCGCTGCCCGTCCCGCCCGGTGCTGGGGACAGAGCCGGACTCGGCCGCCCCGTCCCGCCCGCCCGCGCCCGCGCCCACCTGTGTGCGTGCGCAGGTGCGCCTTGAGGTGCGAGCTCTTGGTGTAGGTCTTGCCGCAGCCCGCGTAGCTGCACGTGTGCGTGGCCGAGCGCTTGCGGGGCCACGCGCGCCGGCCGCGCTTGGGCTTGGGGTCCAGCAGGTCGAGCGGGGAGGCGGGCGGCGTGAGGAGCCCACGCGCGGCGGCGGGCGGCGCCAGGCCCAGGGCGGCCGCGTCGTCCAGCAGCGTGAAGGGCGCGAAGGGCGCGGGGAAGGGCGCGGCGAAGGGCGCGGCGAAGGGCGGCCGCGGCGCGGCGGGGCTGAGCGGCGGCGTGTCGGGCGGCGGGGGCCCGCCGGGGCCGCGCAGGCACGCGTGGGCCGTCGCCGCGCCCGGGCCGCCCTCGCGTTTCAGCCCCCGCGGGAGCGCGGGCCCGCGCGGGCCGGGCGCGCGGCCGTAGGCGCCGTCGCCGGGCTCGGGCGGCTCCGCCTTGACGGGGCGCGCGGGGGGCGCGTAGGGCGGCGGCGCGGCGGGCGCGGGGCAGTAGAAGGCGGGCGGCGGCGGCGGCGGCTCGGGCGCGGCCTCGGCGTCCAGCCCCATGGACAGGATGAAGTCCAGCACGCTGTTCAGGTCCTCGTCGGCGCCGCCCGCGTCGGGCTCGGGCCGCGGCCAGCGCTGGGGGAGGGGACGCGTGAGCGCGGGCCGCCGGCCGTGTCCCCGCCGCCACCACCGCCACCGCCGCCCCGGCCCGCCGCCGCCCTCACCTCCTGGAGGCCGCGCTCGCGGCACGGGCTGGCGAAGGTGGAGAAGGCGGGCAGGATGGGCTCGGTCAGCGCCATGGCGGCGGAGGGACACGGCCGGCGGCTCGGCGGCCCGCGGCGGCGCCCGTCCTTATAGCCGCGGCCGGGGGCCGGGCCAGGCGCGGCGGAAACGCGTCCCGGATGGGGCCGAGCTCCGCGCGCGGCCTAAATTTAGCCGCGGTATAAAAGCCGGCGGGGGCGGCCCGGCCCCTGTGTGTCCCGGCTGCGCGTCCGCTCGGGCTGCGGACACGGGGCCGGGGGCAGCCGCCCGGGACCCCGATCGCCGCGGCACGGTGCCCGCGCGGCCCGCCGGGGCACCCACGGCCTGTCGTCCCTGCCCTCCGGGGCCACCGGCTCAAAAGGAAACAATCCCTTGGGTGATAACATCAAGAGTGCTGGATGAGCCGAGCCAGCGGCACCGGCCTGTCGTCCCAGCTCTGGGGGAGACTGAGGCAGGAGCGTCACCAATTCCAGCCCAGCCTGGGCAGCTTGGCCGCGTGGAGGCGCTGTGTCTCAAAATCAGAAACAAAACTGGACTGGGGGTGTAGGTCAGCGTGAGGGCCCTGGGCCCCGTCCCCGGTACCACCAGAAAGAAAAGTTTAAAATGAGGGCTAAGCGCTAAGGCCCATAAAGCCGGGCGTGGTGGCGCACATCTGTCATCCCAGCACTTGGGAGGCTGAGGCAGGGGGGTTGCCAGGAGTCCAAGCCCAGCCTGGACATCCTAGTGCGTTCGGGGTGAGCCTGGGCTACAGAGCAAAACCCTGTCTCAAATAAATAAAGGTTAAAAATGAATCACTAGGGGCTGAAAGAATGGCGCCGCGGTTAAAGCGCTTGCCTAGCAAGCTCAAGGCCCTGGGTTGGATTCCTCAGCACCACATAAACTGGGCATGGTGGAGGGCACGTGTAACCCCAGTACTGGGGAGGCTGACACAGGAAGATTGTCACGAGTCTAAGGCCAGCCTGGGCTCCGTAGTGTGAGTTCGGGACCAGCCTGGGCAATAGAGCGAGACCCTGTTTCAATAATACAATAAAGCTAGGTCTTTGGGGTGACCCCTCCCCCCACGTCACACACCTTGAAGGAGCTGTACAGATAGACGCAGGGAAACTGAGGCAGGAGTATCGAGGAAAGGCGGAGGTTGGGCAGCCCGAGGCGTGGGCCTTCACCAACACGCATGACAGCCCATCCGGGAGCCTTCCAGCAGAAGGCTACCTCTGTCACCCAGACATAGCCCTCTGCCCAGTGACAGCCACTCCCACTCTGATTCTAGGGAGCCCTGGGACACAGAGAGGCAAAGTTTTGCCGGGATGGGGAGTCCTGGTTGAGGGTGGTGGGGGAGCGTAGGGTTACGGCTCAGGGAGGCAGGGAGATGAAACTTTTTTTTTGATCCCAGCCCTTTTATTTTTGATTTTGAGACAGGGTGCTCAGTTACTAAGTTGCTGGTCTGGGCGAAAACTGGCAGTTCTCTGGACTCGGCCCCCCAGAGTGCCGGGCAGAGCTGGGGAAGGGGGCAGAGCCAACACGGGCACGTTGTATTGTAAGACCAACACAATGCCGACGCTGCGGGCGGTGTTGGTGCTACGTTGTATTCTTTAGGGAATTTTGAAGAGACAAAAACGGGCACGTGCTCAGTGCAGACTGGTGTTCCCCGCGAACATTACCCGTTTGTTTCCCCATAGATGTGCAGATGGGGAGGGCGGAGGAGAGACCACGGCCTCCAGGGATAGGTGTGTCTGGAGGGCTTCCATAAGATGTGGTCCAGCTGTTGCCTGCCAGGGTAAAGGCCTATCTGTCGGCCTCAGTTTCCCTGTCTGATAAGAGTTCTTTATCTGTTTTAGACTCCAGTTCTCTATCAAATCTTTTGAATGATCTTTTGAAAGATCTTCTAGGTTTGTGGCTTTTCTCTGGCCCATCTTAACATGATTTATAAAGCTAGGCCAGGGCCTAGGGTGTAGCTCTGAGATTATAGAGTCCTCGCCTTAGAAAGGCAAGGCCCTGGGTTCCATTCTCCAGCACTGCATGAGCTGAGTGTGGCTTACATGCCTGATACAGGCCCATAATCCCAGCCCGTGGGAGGCTGAGGCAGGAGGATTGCTGTGTGTTCAAGGCCAGCCCAGGCTTGATAGTGAGTTCAGGACCAGCCTGGGCTACAGAGCAGACCCAGTCTCAAAAAAAAAAAAAAAAAAAAGTGTCAGAGAGATAGGCTGAGTGTGTATTCTGAGGGAGTTTGTGGCCGTGGGACTTTGACGTGGCTTTTTAAAATTTCAACAGTCTTGTGGAGTCCAGTGGCAACTCATCCTTGCAGGCGCATCTCTAACCTGCGCCCAGAGACCCCGGGTTCAACTGCATCTTGCTTGGCGTCCACCATGGCTGCACAGCCCTTCACGAGAGGGTCCACGGGGGTCCGCGACATCTGCAGATGCCACTGTCCCTGCCAGAGGCAGCTCTTTGCCCTGCTGCTGTGTCCAGGCACGTGGGTGGCATGCCCATGGGGACCTTGGGGAGACCTGGGCCTCAGACGCCTGCGTGTCCCCTCTGTCCCTGAAGCCAGGTGTGGTTGAACCAGGCTGCTTGCTCCTGGGGCAGTGATCTCCATCTCTGTTGCTCCCTGGTCACCAGCCAGCGGCTGGCAGCGTCCTGGTTGTTGCCTTGTGTATGCAGCGTGGTGGTGGGGGGGGGGGGGGGGGGGCTGAGCCCAGGCTTCACACTGGGCTAATCTCTAGCCCATTTTATTTTTTGTTTTTTGAAACAGGGTCTTGCTTCGTAGGCCAAGTCCCAAATTCCATAGGCTGGTCCCAAACTCACTGTGTATCCCAAGCTGGCTTCAAACATACAGCAGTCTTCCTGCCTCAGCCTCCAGAGTGCTGGGATGACAGGCCTGTGCCACCAGCCCACCATTGGGCCCAGCAACTTGCAATTTAGTAAGAAAATTCCCAACTTTCTGGGCCCAGGGGCTTCTGCCCGGAGACCTGTGTGGCTTTGCTGAGCCATGGCAGGCAGTGAGCCGAGGCTGTGTCCTGGGTCACCTGCGCCTGTGTCCCAGGATGGCGCCCTGTGCTGAGGAAGCTTTTCAGAAAGCGTTGGCTGAATCCCTAGCCAGGGCTGGACTGCACCCCTCCCACAGCTACACCCCCACCAGGTGGGGGGCCCTCAGGGGACCAGGGCAGAGAAGCAGCCCCTCCTGGGCCTCCCACCACTTGCTGGAGGAGGAATGTGAGCCCTAAAACCTGACATGTGATCTGAGCACAGTGAGACTTGCCTGAATTCCCAGCTACTCTGAAGGCTGAGGCAGGAGGATTGCCAGTTTGAGGCTGGCCTGGACCACTCAGCAAAATCTTGTCTCAAAATAAAATTTAAGGGGTTGGAGCTGTAGCTCAGAGCTTAGAGCATTTGCCTAGCAAGCACAAGGCTCTGGGTTCGATCCCCCAGCACCACATAAGCCGGGTGTGGTAGTGTATGCCTGTAATACCAGCATTCGGGAAGCTGAGGCGGGAGGATTGCGGTGAGATTGAGGCCAGCCTGGGCTCCATAGTGAACTCAGGGATCTGACTGGACTACAGAGCGAGACCCTGTCTCAATACGTAAATAAAATGTACAATTCAGTGACATTTAGCAACGCATTAAAGGGTGCAGCCACTACCTCTGCCTGGTTCTGGAACACTTCTGCGACTCCCAAAACAGACCCTGTCCTCATGAGCAGGCCCTCCCTCGCACCAGCGCCCAGCCGCTGATGGCCCTGCTTCCTGTCTACAGACCTGGCCCTCGTGGGGACCCACACGGGGTCGCTGTCATGGCTGGCTGCGGCTGCGTGGCTAGGTAATGTTCTCCGCTGTGGTTGCAGCACGCTGTGCAGCTCTTGGTGGCTGTCAGGTTGTTTCCCCCTTGAACTGCCGGGAATGGACCTGCTGGGATCCCCTGTGGGCAAGGCCTGAAGCTGCTCCTTGCAGTGCTTTTGGGGGTGTCCCTGCAAAGCAGAGTGGCCAGGTGCTAGGCTCACAGTGTTGACCATTTGAGGAGGGGTCCAGCAGCGGTCCTCCAGGTCTGACCCAGTTGCCCTCCGCCTATTGGCTGCGAGCAAAGCTTCCAGTTTTTCCACATCCCAACACTTATTTCCTGAGGTCTCACTCTGCCGCCCAGGCTGGTCCTGAGCTCACTATGGAGCCCAGGCTGGCCTCGAACTCGCAGCAATTCTCCTGCCTCAGCCTCCCGAGTGCTGGGATTAGAGGTGTGCGTCACAGTACCCGGCTTATATGGTACTGGGGGACTGAACTCAGGGCCTTGCACTCGCCAGGCCAGCGGTCCTACCATGGAGCTATGCCCCCGGCCCCTCCCATGTTTAAAAGTGAAGAATTGGGTCTGGGGTGTAGCTCAGCAGTCATAGCGCTTGCCTAGCGCACACGGGCTGAGGCCTCAACCTCCCAGCACCACGTGAACGTCACCCACCTGGACACGGTGGTGCACACCTGTCATGCCAGCACTCTGGAGGCTGAGGCCGGCGGACTGCCGTGAGTTTGAGGCCAGCCTGGGCTACAGAGAGACAGAGACAGACAGAGAGAGAGAGAGAGAGAGAGAGAGAGAGAGAGAGAGAGAGAGAGAGAGAGAGAGAGAGCAAGCACAAGCTGACCGTGCAGGTCCCTGTCTTTGTGCAGGAAGGGACACTGGCTCACTCAGGATGGCAGCTGGCTCTGGCATTGGGCACCAGTGTGGCCACGACTCACTGTGCTGTGGACATGGGTGTGGCTACCATGGAGGTGGATGCCCTGACACACCGTGCTGCTGCCCTGAGCCACCAGCAAAGCCACATGCAGTGGGGGGCCACTGCTCCCTGGGCCGGCACCCGGCTCCTGAAAGGGCCCTCGCCCCTGGGGTTGCAGCTGGCTGGCGAGGTGCACACCACAGGGGGGGTCTGGCCTGAGGACCTTGGGTCACCACCCAGTGGAGGTGTCCACACGTGTGGGGTGCCCAGGCATCTCGGGGCCACCACAGCAGCCTCAGCTCATCCTGGGCACAGGCCCCACTCCACTGCCAGCCTCTTCTCTGGGTATGTATGTATGCATGTATGTATTTTGAGACAAGCTCTCCTTAGGTAACCCAGGCTGGGCTCAAACTCGAGATCCTCAGCCTTTCAGAGTGGGATCGGCTGTCTTCGTGTAGCGTGTCAGGCGGCCGTGGCTGCTGTGGGTGTCTGTCATAGGGAGTATGGGGGCCAGGAGGACACAGAGAGAGATGAGACAGAGACAGAGAGAGAGGCACAGGGAGAGCTCAGCCAGCCAGGCCCCGGGCTCCCGGCCCCATCGCCCAGCTGCGGGGAGCACCGGCAGCGCCCCCTCTCCTGCTGGCCTGGAAGCCCCGCCCAGACCCAAGGATCCCCTCTTGTTGGCCCCGGGTGGCCTCGCCCGCGATCCCTGGCCGGGCCCGGGGCGGCGCTGTCTCAGGCACCTGCGGCGGGCACCTGCGGCGGGACCCGTTTGCGCGCTGGGAGGACGCGCCACGTGAGAAGGAAGCCACCAGGAAAAGTGAAACCGGAGACGCTGCTGGCCGTTTGGGACGGTAGGTCAGTGGCTTTTCCTGCCACCTTTGAGGCTCTGCTTTCTGGGGCCCAGAGCTGCTGCCCAGTGGTCGGTGGAAAGGTGGCCGGGCGCCCGCTTCTGTCCCCCACACCACTCCTTTTTTTTTTTTTTTAAGGTACCTATTAATTTTCACACTCCCAGGGGCACCACGGCAGGTGCCACGTCTGTCCGGCATCCCAGAGGTCAGGGGCCTCAGGACATCGGCCGTCTGTGTTGGTCATTTCCTTCTCTTTTTCCGCACTGGGCACGGAGCCCAGGCCTTCCTACTCAGCCACATTCCAGTCCTTTTTATCTCTGATTTTGAGACAGTCTCACTACGTCGGCAAGTTGCCCAGCCTGGGCCTGAACTTGTGATCCTCCTGCCTCAGCCTCCCAGAGTACTCGGAGAGTGCGCAGGCCTGCGCCTGTGCACGGCTGTGCAGCCTCCGACCCCTCTCTCTGGGCCTGCCCAGGCCCGCCGCTGCAGGGGTGCAGCTCCCAGCCCCCCACACCCACTGGGGTGGGCGATGAGTGTCCCCCAGCGCCTAGGAGTTGGCCGATGTCTTCTGCTCCCTCCAGGCGGTTCCCTCCTCCCTCGGCAGCCGGAGGTGTGAGCCACGGGGAAGGGGGGGAAACCGGGGTAACTGTGGGTAGCTTGTAAGGACTAAAGTCAACCCCTCCCTCTGGAGGGGCAGGTCTGGAGGATCTGTGTAGCCGGAGAGCTCCTCTCTCTTTCTGTTTTGCTTGACATAGGGTTTCATTCTGTAGTCCAGGTTGGTCCGGAAGTCGCTATGTAGGCCAGGCTGGCCTCAAACTCACAGGCACCTTCCTGCCTCAGCCTCCGGAGTGCAGCACCAGCTTGACTTGATATGGTACTGGAGTATCGAACCCAGGGCCTTTTGCTGGCAAGGCTCTAACCACGGAGAGTCATGGCTCCGGCTTTCTTTCTCTTTTCCTTTTTTTTTTTTTTTTTTTTTTTGACACAGGGTCTTGCTCTGTAGTCCAGGCTGGTCCTGAACTCACCATATAGCCCAGGTTGGCCTATGGCCTCCCGAGTGCTGGGATTACAGGCATGTGCCACCATGCCCAGTTTATGTGGTGCTGGGAAATTGAACTCGGGTACTTAGCACTTGACTTAGTGCTTGCAAGCAGTTCAACTGCTGAGCCATTCCTCCAGCCCCTTTTTTCCTTTCTTAACGTTCACCTGAAATAGATGTCAATATCTTAAGTCTAAAATGGCCAAGGCTGGAGGAACGGCACAGTGGTTAGAGGTCTTTCCGAATGAGCTCAGAGCCCTGAGTTGATTCCCCAGCACCACATAAACTGGGTGTGGTGGCACACTCCTGTAATCCCAGCACTCAGGAGGCTGAGGCAGGAGGATTGCCATGAGTGTGCCCACCCTGGGCACGTAGTGACTTTAGGACCAGCAAAAAAATAAAAATTAAAATTAAAAAAAAGTGGTTAAAGACCATCTTGGGTAATTTAATGACTTAGTGAGGCGAGACCTGGTCAAATGAGCTGGGATATGGTGTGAAGACCTTGGGCTCAAGTCCAACTACTGGGAAAAAAAAAAAAAAGAAAAAAGAAAAAACAGTTGGGAAAAAAAGAAAGAAAACAAATGCAGAGTGGGTCCCATGCCATGGGCGTGGCCCTCGGAGGCAAGTGAGGAAGTGGCTGGCACCTGTGGGTTTGGGAAAGGGGCACAGGCCTGGGTGATTTCTGGGTGTGTGACCCTGTGTCTGTCCTGCGGGGACAACCAACAACCTGGACATCCAGGCCAGCAGGTGTGATTTCAGTGGCAGGTAAGCAATACAGTTTGGGTATAAATATGTAGCAACTATTTTTTTTTTTTTGAGTCAGGGTCTCACTCTGGAATCCAGGCGGGTCCTGAACTCACTATGGAGCCCAGGCTGGCCTGGGAGTCACCGCAGTCCTCCTGCCTCAGCCTCCTGAGTGCTGGTATGACAGGCGTGCACCACCACGCCTGGATAGTTTTTGAGCGGTGCTAGGGAATCGAACTCATGGCCTCGCACTCCCTAGGCAAGCACACAAACCGCTGTGCTTTACCCTGACCTTTAGAAAAGAACGCTAACTCGGTGTGGCATCCATAGCTCTGGTGACAGGAGGCTGAGACAGGAGGATTGCTTGAGCCCGGGAGCGCAGGGCCAGCCTGGCAACATGGTGAGACCCCCTCTCAAAACCAAACCAAGCAGTAGCAGCCAAGTGCCACAGGTTTCTGTTGGTGCTAAAGTTTACTTTTTCTCACTTAGGTATGAAAAAGTGAAAGGATAATTCTGCCTTAGAATTTCTTTTTTATTTTCTCCCAAGTTTGTTTATTTAGAGGCAGGATCTTGCTGTGTTGCCCAGGTTGGCCTCAGAGTCCAGGGCTCAAGGGATCCTCCTGCCTCAGCGTCCAGAGCAGAGCAGATTCCAGGTGCATGCTACCACCACCGCGTTCAGCACTTTTCTCGATTTAAAAGAAGCCAGGGTGCCTTTCTGGGGCTCCCACAGCCCCAGAGCTCGGGGCTGCCCGTGCCGAGCACCTGTCGCCCTCATCTGGCAGCCGGGAGTCAGGGTCCAAGGCTGCCCTGGCTGAATGCGGCGGAGCTGGCTGTACCATCGGGAGGTAGCTGGAAGTGGGAATTTTAATCGTGTAAGACATACAGTTTTGACGCAGGTCTACACCGCAGGATGGTTATGTTTCTGATTTCACACTGTATTGCCGAGCAGAGGCCGTGGTGCACCCGGCCCAGCGCCTGCGTGATTGGGACCCTGCTGAGCTCCTGCGGTCTCCCCTCTGGGCAGCTCCCCCCATTTTTAGTTATTCTTTTAAAAAAGGATCCCACTAAGTAGCTAGATTGCCCAGGCCGGACTAGAATTTGGAATCCTCCTGCCTCAGCCTCCTGGCATCCTGGGAAGGAGGCCTTCACCACAAGCTTGGATGCTTACATGTTGAGACAAGGATACAACTGGGAGACCCAAAAGGCCAATGTTAGCAGGTGCTTCTCCAGCAGGTGGAAGAGAGCGCCCGGGAGCAGCGGGCGGGCGGCTTGGCAGCCTGGCAAGGGATTCCCGGGGGCGTTAATTCTTTCCCTCCCGTGAAGTGGCGGGGCCTGGTGCGCCTTCCTCTGCTGCCAGGAACTAGAGACTGAGAATGAGGTTGAGCAGGGGCTGCCCTGCCTGGCGGCTATGCTGGTAAGGCCCTGCCAGGTGCCCCTGAGATTACAGTTGTCCCTCCCGTCCCTGGGTCCCCGGGCAGTCGCGCCCTTCGCTGGGACAGCGATCAGACACCCACGTCCCAGGTGTCCCCGAGCCTGTGAACGCTGGCGAGGATCCTCCCGCCTCAGCTGCCCGCGCGGCCGGTGTCAGGGCCGGCGCGGGGCTGGAGTGGCGCGGGAACCCTGGCGCAGGCCTTATATACCAGGTTATTTTTACCTCGGCCCTGCAGGGGTTTCCTCTGGCGGAAAACTGGCCCTGGCAGCTTCCTGCCTGCGCCGGGAACACGGGAACAGCTCGGCAACAGCTCAGCAGCCCGACCTGCAGGCTGAGGGGACTGCTGGGAGAGAGGCCCCTCCTGCCCAGGACGCCTGCCCCGCCCCTCGGGGACCCGCAGGTCCGCAGGGCAGGGTATTTTTTTCCTTTTTTTAATGCCTCTGATTGTGTTTATTCCTTTATTTTTTGTAAATAATGGGCGCTGTGTGGAGCGGGCAGCTAGCGGCACTCAGCACAGCCATGGGCTGTTGGGACTGTCCCCTCGGCCTCTTCCAGAGCCCTTCCCTCACCACAGGACCCCTGCAGTCCCCTCCCCTCCCCAGCCTCGATGGCACTGCTGCTGTCACCGCCCGCAGACCCGCTGGTGCCGCTCTCCCTCTAGCACAGCTCATGGCTCCCTGCTGCCCTAAGAAGGCTGAGCTGTCTACATCTCCCTGGGTCTCCACCTGGGCCCAGCTGGGGACAGAGGGTCTGGCCTGGCCAAAGGAGATCCCAGGTGGGGAAAGGTGAGCGCCCGCCCGTGGGGCTCCCTGCCCTGACCCCCTGTCTGTTGCACAGTCCTCAGCTGAATTTCCTGGCCTCAGTGATGGCCAGCGCAGGGCCAGGTTGCTGTCTGTCCACACCCCCACCCACCATGCGAGCTGGGATCAAAATATACACTGAATGTTTACATTTCTCTCTTTTTTTGTGTGAAGATTAGCTGGATGTGATGGTGCACACCTGTGATCTTAGTACTCAGGAGGCTGAGGCAGGAGGATTGCCGTGAGTCCAAGGCCAGCCTGAGCTACACATAGTGAGTTCAGGACCAGCCTGGGCTACGGAGCAAGACCTTGCCTCAAAACATAAACAAACAAGCAAACAAACAAAAATAAAAAATAAAAAATGTATCACAATCTTGTCCCTTTGCATCCCAGCACTTTGGGAGGCCGAGGCAGGAGGACCACAGGTTCCAGACCGGCCTGGGCAACTTGATGATTTAGCCCGAGCTTGTCACAAAACCAAAACTATAAAATACGCTGGTGATGTTGCTCAAAGCAAAGGCTGTGGGCTCTGTCCCCAGGGCCCCGAAATAATGAGTAAGTAAAGCGGGCATAGTGAGGGAGGAACAATAGCTCAGGGCAACAGTAACTATAGATTGTAGCAAAGTTTACTGGGAACTTCAGACTTGATTATGGAATTTATTTTATTTTATTTTATTTTTGAGATAGGTCTTGCTCTATATTCCAGGTTGGTCTTATTTTTTTCTTTTTTGAGACAGGGTCTTGTTCTGTAGCCCAGGCCTTGGGCTCAGAGCAATCCTCCTGCCTCAGGCTCCCACCTGCTGGGGTTATAGACATATCCCACCATGCCCAGCTTATGTGGTGTTTGGGAATTGAACTCAGGGCCTTGTCCTTGCTAGGCAGGTGCTTTAACCACTCTGCCATTCCTCCAGCCCTCCAGGCTGGTCTTGAACTCATTATGTAGCCCAGGCTGGCCTAGAACTTAGGGCAGTTGCTATGGCTTGGATCTGGAGTGTCCCCCAAAGGCCTCTTGGAGCTGGGTGTAGTGGGTTAATTGTGAAACTGTGTGCTCTTGAGAGGTCAGGCCTGGCTGGAAGGGGCAGGTGCTTCTGTGTCAATTTGTTGAGATTGGGGATGCTTGGGGCACAGCCTCCAGGTGTGTGTTATTTATTGACTCGTGGGTGAGGAGGGGCGCGCACTGCCCCCCACGGGCAGCTTGAAGCAATTGAAGGAAGGAAGGAGAAGCGTCTCAGAGCGTCTTCCTGGGAAAGCTCAGGCCTTGCCCGAGCCCCAGCCTCACTTGGCTCCCGTTGGCATGGGGCGAGCAGCTCTTGGCCTCCCCCAGTGCCGGCTGCCAGGAGTGTAAGAGTTCCTGAAACAGGGTGAGTCTTTCCTCTCTTAATTGTGGATGTCGGGTATTGTCTCACAGAACAAGTGCGTAGTTAAGGCAGCAGTCTTCCTGACAACCGTGATGCCCGGCCTATGCGGTGCTGGGGCGCCGCAGCCAGGGCCTGGCACATGCTGGGCAAAGCGCTGGAACCACCCAGCTGCGTCTCCTACGTTAAGTTTTTGAGCTGTGGCTGACGGAGGGGCGGCGCGGCCTGGGAATCCCCGAGTGTGGCGCCGGAAGGAGACCTGCTCCCAGTAGGCATGCCCGCCGTCCTGCCCCATCCCTGGTCCCGCCACCTCGCCTGTGTGGCGCCTGTCACTTAGCACCATGCTCCGAGGCCCGCCTGCTCCCGCAGCGTCTCTGGCTTTACCCCTCGGCGACCACATGTCATGCTGTAAATCAGAGCTTTGCTTACAGAAATGCGAGATGCTATATCTGTCAAACATCAAATGATGTTTGCTTTTGGGCTTTTCCTTTTTAATGCCTTCCATAAATAACACTCTGGCATGGCTGGCCCAGGAACTCGTCCTCAGCCCTTGTGTCTCTGGGAAGGATCCAGGCCAGGAAGCCGCGAGGTTCCTGAGCAGTCGCCTCTCTTTCTTTCCCCCTGTCTCTCTCCCTCTCTGTTTCTTGGTGGTTCTAGGGACTGAGCCCAGGAACTTCACACTGAGAGATATCTTCAGCCTTTTTTTTTTTTTTTCAGACAGGGTCTCCCCTCTGCAGCCCAGGCTGGTCCTGAATTTGCTGTGGAGCCCAGGCTGGCCTGGGACTCTGCAATCTTCCTGCTTCAGCCTCCCGAGTGCTGGGATTACAGGTGTGTATCACCACGTCCAGCTTATGTGGTGCTGGGGAATCAAACCCAGGGCCTTGTGCTTTCTAGGCAAGTGCCCCAGCCACCGAGCTATGCCCCAGCCCTCTAGTTTTGATTTTGAGACAGTGTCTCATTAAGGCACGCAGTTGCCCAGGCTGGACTTGAATTTGCCATCCTCCTCAGCCTCCTAGTCCCTTCCAAGTGTGGGGATGACAGGCCCGTGCCAGCCGGCATTTTTTTTCTGTGGTACTGGGGTGGGCCCCACGGTCTTCACCCTGACCGGTATTCCCAGGCTTTTTCTGCTTTTGATACTGAGACAGAGTCTCATTAAGTCAAAGTTGGTCTGGAGGAGTAACAGTCATCAGAGCGCTGGCCTAGCAAGCCCAAGGCCCTGGATTCAGTTTCCCCGCGGTGGTGCACGCCTGTAATCCCAGCATGCTGGAGGCTGAGGCAGGAGGGTTGCCGTGAGTCCAAGGCCAGCCCGGGCTACATCGGGAGTTCAGGACCAGCTGCGACTGCAGAGGGAGACCCTGACTCAAAACAAGCAAGCAAATAAAAAGTTACTAAGTTACCCAGGCTGGGCTGGCCCTTCCTTTCATCCTGACTCAGCTTCCCAAGAGCGCAGGAATAACGGAGCCCGGGATGATGGGCCTGAGCCTGGCCTGGCTGGGTGGCACATTTTAATAGCAAGGCCACCGTGGGCAGGCAGGCCTTGGAGTCTGGCAGGCAGTGAGGGTGTGCCTGTGTGTGTCACGCCGGTGGCCTCTGTGGAGCCCCCGAGGCCACAGAAGTCCCCACGCTGAGCCAAAAATAGTTCTGCCTTTTATTTGGAAAAAAAATTAGAGGGCGCGCAGCCCCGGCCGGAGCCCGCCACTCTGGGCTGCGCTCCGGGTGCTTCTGCGCCTGGTAACCGCACGCCTGCTCCCGGCACCGCTAAGTGCTGCCAGCTGCCCAAACACGCCGACGGGACGGCACACAGGCCCTTTTCATTCCTGCCTGAAGGGTGATCCGGCTATTTCTGGGCAAAAACATGTTTAAAATCTTGCTGGTTCAGGCATTCCAGCTGGGGCCTGCTACCCGCCGCTCGGGTCCCTGCGCCCCTCAGGCCAGCTGTGTCCAGGGTTCTCCCGGTTTTGGGGTGGGGGCCGAGACAGCGGGGTCCCAAGTGGCAAAAGTGCAAGGCGTGTCGAGCAGTGCTGCGCTCTCAGAGGCCCGGCTGGCACTGGACCTCGGGTCCTAGTTGTTTGAAAGGCACGAGGAGCCGGGTCCCATGGGGGCGGACTGGCACCCTGCGGTGCAGCACTCTGGGAGGCTGAGGCAGGAGTATCCCGGTTTCAAGCCCAGCCCAGGCAACTTAATGACTTAGGGAGACCCAGTCTCAAAATCAAAATTTCAGTGGGCTGGAGATGTGGCCTAGGGTGCAGGCCTGGGACTCGATCGCCAGCTCTCCTGCCAGACAGAAAGAAAGGTACAAAGACAGGCTCTCGAGATGGGAGATAGTGCAGTTGCTGAGGCCGGAGGGGAGGGGGTTCCCCCAAAAGTTAAACCCAGGGCGACTATATATAGGTAACCTGCTGATTCTACTTGGAGGCAGGGCCCTGAAAGAACGCAAAATGGCGTTCAGACAGATCCGGAGGGGCGGTGGCAGCAGCGTTCACCAGCGACAGAAAGTGGGGGCTGGTGGTCATCTGTCAGCAGAACACACAGGGTCCTTCTGTGGATGGTTCACAGAAGCCTGTTCCGTAAACACAACACCTAGAATTTCAGTCTGGATCTGTTCCGGGGCCCACCGGAAGGGACCTGACCCTGTCTTGTAGTGCTGCAGCAAGTCCACAGACGCAAGAAGGGGCTCTGGGGCTGCCGGGCTGGGGAAGGCGGGTGGGCGGCTACCCACGAGCTGGGGCTTCTTTGGAGGCTGAAAGAGATTACGGCGTTGTTGTGCAGCACAGCACCGTGAACGCACTCAGTGTCTCCCAGGTGCACACTTTAAAACTGAGAGAGGAGCCGGGCTCCGTGGTGTGGGCCTGTCATCCCTGTACTCTGGGAGGCTGAGGCAGGAGCACTGCAAGTTCAAGTCCAGTATGGATTTAATGGCATAGGGAGACCCTGTCCCAAAATTAGAACTAAAAGCACATGGCCTGGAGGGCTGGAGGAATGGCACAGTGGTCCCAGTGCTCGCCTAGCAAGCGCAAGGCCCTGAATTATTCGATTCCCCAGCACCATGTAAAAGCTGGGCGTGGTGGCGCACACCTGTCACCCCAGCAGTGGGGAGGCTGAGACAGGAGGATTGCTGTGAGTCCAAGGCCAGCCTGGGCTCCATAGTGAGTTCCAGACCAGCCTGGGCTACAGAGCTAATGCCCTGTCTCAAACAAACAAACAGTCAGGGAAAAACCCCAACAACAATAAGACGAAAACAGATGGGCTAGAAGAGCCCCTCAGTGCCAAGGCCCCAGCTGCCCCCAGAAATGGGTAGATGAAATGGTGAGTTTTACGCTACGTAAGGTTTCCCTCCGATCTCAACAAATAATCGCAGCCCTCCCCTCGGGTGGCAGGGAAGGACGCATCCGCGGGCAGCTGGCACACTCGCAGCCCCTGTGGGCAGGAGTGCAGGTTCAGTTGGCTGATACGACTCAGCAGGTGGGCCTGCGCCACATCAGCGGAGGTATAGGTTGCAGATTACAGGAGGTTTCTGTGTAGCTCTGCTGGGGCTGGATCACAGCCAAGGAGCTGGACCGTGGGGTCTCGGAGGGGCTGGGACGTGATGAACGTCCATCTCTTGGGGGGGGGATAGGGTCCGGTGGGCTGCAGAGCTGAGCTGACTGGCGGTCCGACCTTAGCTCTGAGCCTTGGTGAATGGGGGTGGCAGAGGTGACCGTGAAGTAGCCCTTTATCTGAAATGTTGGGAGTAACCTAGAAACTCGTAGTCACCCATCAAAACCCAGGTCAAATATTTGGATTCAGGTGTTTCCAGCCTTCCGGGCTGTTGGCACATCCGTAATGAGACATTCGGGGGTCTGTGCCACGCGCACCTTCTGTGCGCGGGCCGAGGCAATCTTGACGACGACCAGGAAGGGTTTGTGAGGAAACGGCTTCCTGTTGTGAAATCTGATCAGAGCGCGACAGACTCAGGGGCGTCTTGGGGGTTGAGTCTCCAGACACGGCGCTGGGCCATCCCTGCTCCAAGGAGTGGTGGGTGCCGGGTGGGCGACGCTCCGCAGGGGGACAGTCTCCAGGGAGACCAGGGAGGAGCTCAGGACCCACATAACAGCTTGGGGCCGTCAGCTACAATGGCAGAACGTGGCTGGTGTTCCGGCCTCCGGGATCCCCGGCCCCGTCCTCACAGGGCGGTGCTGCGGGCTGGCACAGGCCACACAGCAGCCAGCCCTCCTGCATGGCCCATACCTTGGGGGCCCCTTCTGGAGACCCCAGACAGAAGGAAGGGTTCTCTCTCTCTCTCTCTCTCTCTCTCTCTCTCTCTCTCTCTCTCTCTCTCTCTCTCTCTCTCTCTTCTTTCTTCTTCCTGCCGTATTGGAAATGGAACCCTTCATACTCAGCTACAGCCTCGGTCCTGCTTTATTTTTGAGACGGGGTCTGGGTAAGGTGCCTCAACTGGCCTCAAACTTGCAACTCTCCTGCCTGCCTCAGCCTCCCAGAGTGCTGGGATGACGGGCCTGCACCACCACACCTGGCACATATTTAATTGGAAAGTGGAGTACCTGGACCCCGAGACAGGAGGGCCTGGTCCTGCCCCACCGGCTCCTCCGGGCCCTCGCCCACCTGCCTGTGCTCTTCCTCATCTGCCCAGGGGCGACAGGGACCCGAAATGACTCCAGGCAGAGAGCGTGTGGCTCAAGGCAGAGTGGCCCTGGTGTGTGTGTGTGTGTGTGTGTGTGTGTGTGTGAACGTGGCTCAGGGGAAATTGAGGGAGAAGACTTCTGGGGAGGGGAGCCTGCAGTGACAGGTGGGGGATCGTGGGGAGTAAGAGGGTGACAGCCCCACCAGCGGGGCGCAGAGGTCCCCAGTGTCTCTGCATTGTGAACACCTGCTCCCTGCCACCCTCAGCCCCATCCCCCGGGACACATCCGTGTACTTCGAAGGGGACAAGGAGACCAACTTGGTTACATGCCGGGATAAAGATTTTTGGGGTCTTTTTTTGAGGCAGGGTCTCACTCTGTAGTCCAGGCTGGTTCTGAACTCACTGTGGAGCCCAGGCTGGCCTCAGATTCACAGCAATCCTCCTGCCTCAGCCTCCCAAGCGCTGGGATTACAGGTGTGCAGCAGCATGCCTGGCTTACCTGGTGCTGGGGAATCATCGAACCCAGGGCCTTGATCTCTCTCCCTCTCTCTCTCTCTCTCTCTCTCTCTCTCTCTCTCTCTCCTAGACAGCCCCCTGTAACTGCTACTCTTCCAGTCCTGTTCCCACAGCCTCATGTGACACTGGCGGCAGAGCTGGAACCTCCCGTGTACCAGGCGGGCACCTGCTGTCCCCTGCTGGGCCTCAGCAGCCTCTGGGAGTGTGCGCAGCCCCAGCTCCAGTGCCAGCCCCAGTCCCAGCCACCTGTGACCCGTGGCAGCCATGCGGGGGACAAACACTACATAGGATTTCAGTGACTTGAGGGGCTGGGGACAGAAGTCATCCCTGGCCAGGAGGGAGGGGTGTGCTTGTGCTCCTGGGCTGAGGGCAGGGATCCCAAGAGGGCCCCAGAGCAGATGCAGTTGCCAAGTTCCTGGGGCTCACGGCGACTTTTCCATGTTGGCCTTTTAAGAGTTCCGCACTCAGGTAGGTAAACTGAGGCTGGGCTGGTTTGGAGGCCTTAGAGCCCCAGGCAGGGGAGGGGCTCTGACCTTGACTCCGGGCAGGGAGAGGCAGCCAGCAGCCAGCCAGGCCTGGGGCCTGGGAGGACGTGGCTTGGCAGGTAGACAGGTAGTGACAGCAGGGAAACCTCAGGAGCCTGGGGCGGGGGGTGGGCCGGCCGCCTCTGGGCCACATCTGAGAGATGGCCCTGGCACCTGCGTGCCGGGTTCAGCAGGAGCTCCCAGCTGGGGCCCCGCCTGGGTAGGGGGAGATCCCCACCTCCGGGCTCTGGCTGCCGCTCCGGGAGCTGCCCCGCTCTTCAGAGAACGGGCCTCGGGCCCCGTTTGCAGCCCATTCTTTTCTCTCAAGCTCTCTTGGTTTGTTTTTTCCTTTTGAGAGAGGATGCCCCTGTCACCCAGCACGTCCGTCCAACTCACAGGTTTCCAAGTATGGGCGGTGTGGCCCGGTGGTGCAGACCCATCCCCCCCTTCCTGCAGCGCTTCGGGAGGCTGAGGCAGGAGGATCCCAAATTCCAGCCCAGCCTGGGCAACTTAGGGACTTAGACCCTGTCTCAAAATAAAAAAATTAGGAACTGGCTGAGAACGTAGCTCAGTGCGAAGGCCCCGGGCTTGATCCCCAGTGCCCCTTCCCCATACAAAGAACAGTGACAGCCAGGCCACGGCCAGCACATTGAAGGACACCACAGACCCCCCAAATCCCCCCCTCCAAGCAGCCCAGACTGGAACCTTTTTATTTGTGTATTTTTTTTTTTGAGATAGGGTCTCACTAAGTCGCCCAGGCTTGACTCCAGATGTGATCCGCCTCAGCCTCCTGAGAGGCAGAGATGACGAGTGTGCCGTGCCGTGCCCGCTGACTTGATTAAGATTCCTGAGCTGTGTTCCCCATGGTGACCCGCAGCCTCGGCTTCACCATCCCGTCCCAGCAGGGCGGGCACCTCATCCTCACCTCGGCCCGCTTCACACGGATGGACGCGGAAACCCCAGGGCTGGGAACCGCTATCCCTGCCAGGTCCAGGTGGAGCCGGGATATTTTATTTATTTATTTTCGTGGCTCTGGGGTCTTCACACTGAGCTAAAACCCCAGCCGTTCTGTCTTATTTTTTTTGAAACAGGCTGTAGTTCAGGCTGGTCCTGAACTCACTAAGGAGCCCAGGCTGGCCACAAACACAGATCAATCCTCCTGCCTCAGCCTCCTGAGGAGCTGATAGGTGTGCCCCCCACCCCCGCCGGGCTCCTACTTGGTTGCTTCCACTGGCTGCCCCCCTCCGCCTGCCCTGCACCCCCACCCCAGGGCGACCCCACGTCAGCAGGCCCCAGAGGCTGGGACAATATCTGCGGCCCATCGCGATGGGCTCCGATAGCAGGGCTGTTTGCCGACTCCGCCGCGGCAGGGTGTTGGCACTTCTGAGAAGCGCCGGCCCCAAAACCACCCGGGGCCCCTGCCCGCCGAGAACAGTGCCCCAGCTGTGGTTTCAAAGGTCGGGGAGCAGAAGTGTGTCCCAGGGCTGGGGGCCGAGGGCGCGTGCCGGGACTGCGGCTGCAGAGGGTGTGAAGGGGAGGAGAGAGCCAGAGGACTCTGACTCTCTCTCTCTCTCTCTCTCTCTCTCTCTCTCTCTCTCTCTCTCCAGGGTCTTGCTGTGCAGCCCAGGCTGGTCCAGAACTCTCAGCAATCCTCCTGTCTCAGCCTCCCCAGTGCTGGGATTACAGGCTTGCGTCACCATGCCCAGTTTAATGTGATGCTGGGGAACCAAACTCAGGGCCTCGCACTTGCTAGGCAGGCGCTGGAACCGCCAGGCCATTCCTCCAGCACCCCACTTTTGTTGTTGATTTTGATATAGGGCCTCACTAACTGGCTAAGCTGCCAAGGCTGGGCTGGGACTTGCTAGTGATCCTCCTGTCTCAGTGTCAGGATGACAAGCCTGTGCCACGGGCCCAGTAGCAGCTTTTGACTTATTATTTATTTGGAGACAGGGTCTCACTCTGCAGCCCAGGCTGGTCCTGAACTCACTACGGAGCCTAGGCTGGCCTTGGACTCAGGGCAATCCTCCTGCCTCAGCCTCCCCAGTGCTGAGATTACAGGCGTATGCCACCACGCCCAGTTTATGTGGTGCTGGGGAATCGAACTCAGGACTGCGGGCTTGCTGGGTAAGCACCGTTCGCTGCTGAGCCGCGCCCCCAGCCTTGCAGCTAACCTTGTATTAAAGTTTTTCTTCCGGAGCATGGCAGATGCGGGCAGTCGCGGACAGGGCAACTTCCGCCCCTGCAGCGCTGCCCGGCCAGAGCGCTTGGCATCCCTGGCTCCCAGAGCGACTTTGCCAGTGGTTATGCCGACGTCACCCTCCTCTGTTCTGGGAACACAGCCAGGAACATGGAACACGTCATGCGGCTCTGTTTCCAGTCTGCTTTTGTGTTTTGGAGACACGGGAAGAGGCCCAAGTGGGGGTCGACTGGACTTTGGGGGCCCTGTCCTGAGCGGAGTACCCGAAGGGCAGACACCTGCGTAGAGCCAGGGGGTGTCTGGGGCCGACCTGGGGCTCGGTGAGGGACTGAGCGTCTCACCTGGAGCTGCCTTGGGCAAGGAGGGGCCCTGCAGGCTGCTGTGGGGGTGAGGACTCTGTCCAGGGAGTGAGGCCAGGGCGCTGCTGGGTTCCCCAGGGATCCCGCGGAGACCTGGGCTCCGGCCGGCCTGAGGCCTCTTGCCCCACACCCCCACACAGGGGAGGACCAACCTTTGGGACGGCGCCCCAACCTGCTGTCCAGGCCTGGGCCCTCCTCCCTCTGCCCTCCAGTCTGAGGCCCTGAGTCAGGCGGGGCCTCAGTTTCCCAGTCTGTCACCCAGGGCGTCCACGTCCCACCTACGGGGAGGGTCATCGTGGCATGAAACGCGCCAAGTGCTGGCAGGAGGGGACCAGGCCCTCCCTCCTGGGAAGGTGGCAACACTGACCGCTCGGCAGAAGAGCCAGTTTGCCGAGGAAAGCTGGCGTTACACAGCAAGCCTGGCACAGTGGGTGCACTGGACTCCCCGCTCCTCTGGGGAGCTGAGGCAGGAGGGTCCCTTGAGTCCAGGAGTTTGAGACCAGCCAGGGAAACCTGAGATCCTGTCTCAAAATTGGTTAATCAAGCACTTGGGAGGCTGAGGCAGGAGGATTGCTGTGAGTTTGATAGAGAGTTTAGTATCAGCTTAAACTATAGAGCAAGACCCTATCTAAAAAAAAAAAGTTACCAGATGGCCCAGCCATTCCACTCCTAAGTGTGTTTCTAAGAGAAAATGAATATCTAGAACTAGGGCTGGGGCCCTGGGCCTGGAATCCAGCACTCTGGGAGGCAGAGGTAGGAGGACAGTAAGTTTGAGCCCAGCTTGTCACCATGTCTAAAAATCAAAACTGAAAAATAGGCTGAGGATGTAGCCCAGTGTCCCTGGCCCCGGTGGGTTTGGCCCCAGGCGCTCAGCACTGCAGCCAGTAGGGGGACTGCAGGAAGCCCCGGGGAGAGGATGCCACCCAGGCCCTGGGGCTAAAGGGGAAACAGGGCCCTGGGGATTTGCATTGACCACTTTTACATAAAAATCTTTCCAGGATGTGCCCATTGAGCCCTGACCCGTGGCAGGGGGCTGGGGCCTGGGCAGCGTTGCCAGTGGCTTCTGCAACCCCTCGCTGCCTGCTGGTTCCTGTTTTGGGTGAACATTATCGCAGCGGCTTCTTAGAAAGAGCCTGCACCCTGCCGGCCATGCCCCTCTGCCCTCGTCCATGCAAGGGACACAGAGCCCTTTCCCACTGTAATGGGGACTGTGGACCAAGGGGCTGGGGCAGCACCTGCAGAGGCAGGGACACTGGGCCAGGCCCACTGTCCCCCAGGCTGACCCCTGCACTTTGACACTTTGACATTTCTGCTTCCTTTCTCTCTCTCTCTCTCTCTTTGGTACTGGGGATCAAGCTCTGGACCATCACACTGAGCTACATCCTTAGTATGTTAAAAAAAATTTTTGTCTCCAAATTATTCTTTTTATTAGTACATATTTGCAATACATAATAATCACATTCAGCTCGAGGAATCGGGGTGCCTACGCATCACGCCTTCACTATGTCCCTTATTTCTGATTTTGAGACAGGAGCTCGCTCCCTTGGTGGCTGAGCCCCACCCAGGCTGCAGCCCACAGGGTGACAAGTGGCCGGCTGGAACCTGGATGCGAACCCGGCAAGTATGGCTCCTTTCTAAAATTTCTTTTCTACTACTATCCTTGTTATTGGCCAGTGGCATTGGGGATGGAACCCAGATAAAACTTGTGCGTGGTGGGAACCCAGCAGGCTCTTTCTCCCATTGGCAGTGGAGGGGAACGTGCCCAGCCCGGACTGGCTTTCCAGGCACCGCTGGCCCGGCCGGTGCAGGGTGGAGCTCGGGCCAGGCTGTATCCAGGGCGCAGCTGTGGGGGCGCATGTGCTCCACCGGCCACGCGGACCAGCAGGTGCCGGAGCCACTTTACATGGTGCGCTTGGTTGCCCCTCTGGGTCCTGTCCGCCCGCTCTGTGGTGTGCTTGCACCCCAAGAGCCCAGCCAGGCAAGTCTCACTTCTGTGTTTCACTTTGACAGTCACCAGGCCTGGGAGCTCATTCTGGGCAGATGGGGCGGGGAGCAAATGCCTGGTTGGAGTCCCGCACCGCGTGGCCAGGGTGCCCCCTTGCTGGGGCACGGGTGGAGAGAGGAGAGAGGGTGAAGAGAAGGCAAGAGGAGACCCAAGCCTGCCCGGGCTCTCCCTGGCCTGCTGCGTGGCCTGGGCCAGTCATCCCCCTCGGGGACTTGCTCCCTCCCTGTAATGTGGGGTTCAGGGCGCCCCCTCTGACACACAGTGGCCAGGGGTGTTTTTCCAGCAAAAAGTCCGCGAACAGAACACTGAGGCCCAGAGAGAGGCAGCTACTCGCTCTGTGGCTCAGCGGCCAGAGGGAGGGGAACGGGATGGTGGGACCCAGAGCAACCTGTAGGCGCCCAGGGAACATGAAGCTGGGGCTTCCTGGGGACAGCCAGAGAGGAGCCGAGCCGAGGGTTTATATAGCGGCTCCTAAAATATCTGGCCGCCCATAGGCTGAGGCGGGAGGGTGCGGCCAGCTCACGCAGCAGCTTCCTGTCCTGCCAAGATGTTTCCTGTCGATAGCCAGCCCACTGGCCTTATCTGTGACTTGGGCATGCCAGGGACAGGCTGTCCTGGCCGGGACAGGGGCCATGGGAGCCGGAGGGGCAGGACACAGATGTGGGTTTGGGATGTATTTCTCTATTGTGGAGAGGCACTGGAGTCCTGCTGCCCGAATTTGGGATGCGGCCTGGGGAAATCTGTCCCTCGTCAGAGTCCCAGCTCCTACCTGCCAAGTGGGGACACTGGTGTGTTTGTTTTCACTGCACATTACCACCTTTACATCCCAGCCTCTCCCTCCAGGGGCCTTCCACCTGGGGGACACATCACCGGACACAGGAGTCCCCAGCCCTGCAGGGTCAAGGCCTGCCTGGACAGAGGTCAGAGGATGGGGGACCCTAAGTGTCTGTGGGAGGCAGCTGCCTGAAGGAGGGACACCATAGCTGAGGTTTAATAGATATGTAGGAGCTCACCAGGCAGATGACATGGGAGGGACAGCCAAGCCTAGGGAACAGTGCTTCTAAATGCTTGGAGTCAGAGTGTCGCTGTCTGCGTCACGTGTAGTGGTGCAGGCCTGCGATTCTGGTGTTACAGGGGGCTGAGGGAGAAGGATTGCAAGTTTGAGCCCAGTCTGGACAATGCAGCAACTTTGTCAGAGCCTGTCTCAAAGTCAAAAATCAAAACGGGCTGCGGGGCCCACTGGGGTCCTTGTCCCAGGTATCACCAGGCCCTGCTCCTGCAGCCTCCTGTGGGTGGCAGAGCCAGGGGAGCACAGCTGGGTAGACTAGTACGGGGGCTCGCTGGGCCCTGTAGGACAGGCCTGTCACCTTGGTGCTGTACTGTGCAAAGCTGAGGCAGGAGGAGCACAATTTTGGGCCTAGCCTGGGCAACTTAGCAACTCAGGGAGACCGTCTCAAAATCTACAAACAATAAAGCGCTTGTCTAGTAAGCGCAAGGCCCTGAGTTTGATTCCCCAGCGCCACCTAAGCTGGGCGTGGTGGCACATGCTTCTAATCCCAGCACTCTTGAAGGCCAGCCTTGCGCTACATAGTGAGTTCAGGACCAGCCGCCTTGATTTCTGACCTGCGCACGCCCCCTGGCGTCCGCACCGCAGCCAGGCCAGGTCTGCCTGGGGGGACAAAGCCGTGACAGTACAGGGGACACAGAGAGAGGTGGGCAAACAACAACTGTGGTAACAGTGACCGGCGGGAGATGACACCAGACAAGGAATGGGGGGATAAGCTCAAGCCTGGGAAACCTAGCGAGACTAAAACTTAACTGGGCTGGGGTGTAGCTCAGTGCAAAGGCCCTTCCTGTCCATGGTGAGGCGCCCTCTGTGACCACCACTTAACTTTTCAGCTGTGAGGGTTTTGAATTTAACAGCAGGTGAGGACATGTGGCGTGTGCACAGCACACATCCGCTGTGCACAGCGTGTTTCCCCCCTACACACGCGTGTGCAGTACGTATGAGTGTTCACTCCCACCATCCTGGAAGGTCCCCTGGGGGCCCTGCACCACCTCCCCTCCCCAAGACAGAGCAAATGGGGTCACACAAAGCCACGATTGACGCTGGAGGAATGGCTCAGCAGTTAAAGCACTTGTGTAGCAAGCGCCAAGTCAAGCACTAAGTACCAGAGTTCGATTCCCCAGCATCACGCATGGTGACCCAAAAGCCACGATTGTCTTTTCAGGCCACACAGGGGGGCTGGGCCTGATCTCCTCCTCCACTCTCCTGCGTGTCCACCTTTCACTGCACACTACCACCTCTACATCCCGGCCTCTCCCTGCACCTGAGTGCATCCTTAGGAATCTTCTCAGACCCTGGTGCTGACAAGGCTTTGGGTGCCCTAGGGCCCACTGGGAACCCGGTGGGTGCTTCCCTGGCATCCCTCTGCTGTGTTCCCCCTGGCTCTTCACGGACTTTGAACCCTGTTCCCCAACCCCACTTAGCAGCAGCTCTGGGGAGGGTGGATGTTCCCTAGGGTACCGGCCGGCAGAGGGGCGGGCCAGGGACAGAGCGCTTCAGGGGACAAGCTTGAGGGCGGCTCCCCTTCTGCTGCCCCTTGGGAGGAGCGCAAACACCCGCTTCAGCCCTTTCACTGTTCTGTGGTCCTGAGGCTAGAGCCCAGGTTCTCCTGTATGCCAGGCTTGCGTTCCCACCTGGGAGCCTGCCACCCACGCGACTGTGCTTGTGTCCCAGGGCTAGAACCCAGGGCCAGAACTCAGGGCCTTCCTACTGTTTCGACGTTCTGATTGTGACTCAGGATCTTGGTGAGTTCCCTGGGCTGGGTTCAAGCTTGTGATCCTCCCAGAGTGCGGGGGTGCTGTGCAGCACGGTGCCTGGTGCGCCCCTTCATTTCTGCAGTGCACAGAATGGAGCCCAGCGCTCCCACACAAGCCACACAGGCCCTGCCAGAGCCCTGTCCCCTCTCCCCACCCACTTCCCAACACTGAACGCTGTCACTGCACGTGCCACTTGGGGTCCTAGGGGCTCGGGAGCAGGGGAAGGAGAGCCTAAGGGGACCCAAGACTCTGAAGGGTGGGGGCACTGGGTGGCCCAGCTGCCTGGCACACCTCCTGGGGGCAGCTGCATAGAGCCCACCGTGGAAGGAGGGGTGCCTCCGGTCCTCTGGGTCCCTTGTCCCCTCCAGCCTGCTGCTGCTTTTGGGACATCGGTGCACACTGAAGGCACCACAGGAAAAATGGGACAAACTTCTGGCAGCCAGGCCTGAGCAGAACCCTCAGATGGCTCTAGCTTTCCTCGGTGAGGACCTGGGGGGGGGGGCGGCAACCAGCATGGGGGTAACTTCAGGGTTGGGGGGAGGGGCTGTGACGCAGTCAGCGAGCAGGCTGCAGTATGAGGAACAAATAGAATTTAATGTAACTCTGTCATACACATGAATGGGACAGGGTGGGGCCAGCCCACTGGAGGTCTTGCCCCTCACCCAACCCCACCCGAGAGTGGAGACCTAGGGCACAGCCCCCATGCGCACTGCTTGGGGCACTCGTGGGCCAGTACCACTCAACAGCTGGGCAGCAAAGGACTCCCGTGGCTGTGGCTGGGCTTTGGCACAGGACTAGGAGATGGAGGGTCCATCCCCACTGGCCATGGGAGGCCACATCCTGGAAGGGGCTTTGGGACACGCATCTATGGCAGAGCAGCTCCAGGGGAAGGCGTGGGAGGTGGCAGATGCCCCTGGGTCACTGGGTCCGGAGCTGGTAGTCTGTGAGGAGGGGAGGAGGTACACATGGCCCCACATTCCCGGCACACTTCCCCTCCCCTGGAGCTCAGCCCCGCCTGCTCACCTCCATTCTGGGTGATGTAGCGCACCCAGGGCAGCGCCTGGTACCCGCTCTTCTCAATGATCTTCAGGTAGCGCACCTAGGCAGGTCAAGGCGGGGGGATGAATACGGGGGGAGGGGGGGTGACGAGGGGCGAGCCTTCCTTCACACCTCCCTCCCTGCCCCCCAACCACTCCTCCTGGAACCCCCGTGGTGGGCAGTGGGCAGCACAGTCCCAGGACGCAGGATGGGAACAGGTGGAACCTGGGGCGGGCAGCCCATGGGGATCTCCTCAGGGGGCTGACCCAGAGGTGGATTCTCCAGCTCCCGCTGCCACCCCCGCCTTCTGAGAGACCTGGGAGACAGGCCACCCAACTGTGGGGATGTGAAGGCCTCACGCGGGCCCAGGACCTTCCCAAGGCTCTGCACCTGGATGCCAGATGTGGTGAAGTAGGGAATCTCGAACTTGACACTGATGGGAGGCTTGCCCTCTTTGTCCTCTGCCTCCACGCTGGGCAGCCCGAAGTGTGCCCGCATCAGGTACTCCTTGCCACCCTGCAGGCGCAAGGGCACAGGGTGGTCACTGGGCAGCAGCCCTTTGCCTGAGGTGCTGGGGATGGAACTGGGCCTGGCTGGCACGTGCTGGGAGTGATGGCTCAGGTCTCAAATGTCCCCAAAGGCCCGTGGGGAAGGTAACTGGGCGGTGGGGTACTTGGGAGCAGGTTCATCCACAATGGGTTCATGGCTGACTACTGTGAGAAATGGGGTCCCAGCTACAGGCGGGCCACTGGTGTGAGGCCTGCAGGAGTGAACTGCTACACCTGGCCTTCCCTGCTCCGATTCCTGGCCACCACGGGAGGAGCAGTTGTCCCCCACTGGCCCCTTCTGCCATGGAGCCTGCTGCCTACGGACCAACCTGTAACAACCATGGGCCAAAACATACCTCCCCTCCTCACGTGGTGGGTGCTGGGGTGGCATCCCAGCAGCAGGAGTGACTATGGCACTAGGCCAGGGGACAATGCTCATGGAACCCAGGGCACAGGTGCCAGGCCGGGCCCCTCCCTCCTGCCCCTCTGGAGGCGGTGGCCATCTGGGGTCACCAGGTTGGACCCTCAGTTCTATGAACCAAGACCCAACCATCCATGTGAGCGCATGCAGCATGGCTGCAGATGCACGGGGGCACAGCGGGAATGCCACATGGCAAGAATATGACTCACACCATCTCTCCCACAGACAGCAAAGACCCTCCACTAGGAAACTAAACAAGACAGCGAGAAGGACAGAGGCTTGTACGTGGACAGAGGTCCAGAAGCTAATAATGCCAGCACACAGCAGAGCCCAAGGCACTAGCCAGGGCTCAGGGCTGTGGCTGCTGGGAGTGTTGCCCAGGGCAGCAAGGCCAGGTGCCGTCCCTAGCACTACCGACAGTGAACAAGTTAATCAAAGACTCAGAACAACAAGTTAATCAAAGACTCAGAAACAATACAATAAATATACTACAAAAGCAAATGTGAAAAAAAAAAAATACAAACCACTAGGCAGCCTTACCGAGGAAAAAAAGACACACATGCACAAAACAAGAATTAACAAGGGGACTGGAGGAACAGCACAGCAGTTAAAGCACTTGCCCAGCAAGCTCAAGGCCCTGAGTTCAGTTCCCTAGCACCATGTAAGCTGGGTGTGGTGGTGCACGCCTATAATCCCAGCATACAGGAGGCTGAGGCAGGAGGCTGCCTTGAGTCCAAGGCTAGCCTGAGCCCCAGAGTTAGTTCAGGACCAGTTTGGGCTAGAGTGAGACCTTATCTCAAATAAAAAAAAAATTACAAGAGAGAAGCAATTCAAGTACTTCGCAAGAGGAAGGTAAGGCTGAAGGAGGGGGATCACAAGTTCCAGCCCAGCCTGGACAGTTCTGTGGGATCCTGTCTCATTAAGCGAGGAAACCAATAAACAAGTGAGCAGGTGAGCTGGGAGTGAGCACCTCCCACCAGCAGAGGCACAGTCTGCCAGGAAGTTACCAGGGCACAAGTTAAGCCCCAGTCCACACTCCAGGGCAACATGTAGAAAATAAATTGTTAAAGAAGTTTAAATAGTAAACATATCCTCTGAAAGGCACATGGGTGGCTGAGGAGAAGCTATGGGCCAGGACACAACCTCACAGGGGTGCTGATTCTCCCCAATAACTCTCCAACATCAGCACCACAGGGGTTCACTGCCACTCAGGAAAGCCTCCCGGAAGGGAGGAAGCCACATGCAGTGGGTGGGAGATGCAGCTCCCTCACCAGGCTCTACGCCTAGCAAAGGGTGCGAGTATGCACAGCCCCTACATGGGGCTCCAGGGCCAGCACAGGGGCCTGGGGGCGCATGCTGCCTTTGCACGGAGCTCCAGGCCCAGCAGAAGGGATGTGTTGGGGGTGCAGCCCCTCTATGGGGCCCAGACCAGCAGAGGGGACGGGGACAGCACAGCACAAGGAAACACTTGGGGATTGTGAGGACATCAGCTGAAAAGGACCGGGAAACCTTGCGGAGGAGACAGGCCCACGGTGGAAACTGACGGGCAAGTCTCCCAGGAAGGACTGGGTGGCTCAAGTGAGGGCTCTGGGCACCAAGAAGAGAAGGGCCACTGGGCTGGAGAGGCCGGGCCCAAGTCCCAGACAGAAAAGGGACGGAAGCGGTACCAGTGGCCTCTGCTTAGCAAGGAAAGCAGGGTAAGCCCAGGAGGACCGATGCCTGAGCCACACCCGAGCTGCATCCCGAGGTCCTGCATGGTAATGGGTGGTGCAGGGCCAGGAGCAGGACAGTGCCTGGAATCACTGCGTCCCCCCACTGGGCAAGGCTGCAGGACAAGGCTCACCGGGAAGGACTTGATGGACCACACGATCTCGCTGTTCTCAGGCACCCACTTCACACTGCCCACCGTGGTCTTGAACTTGGGCGAGTCGGCATCGTTGGGCACCGGAATGTGGATCTCCACGTTGTTGGCTGTTGAGCGCCGCTTGAACTGGCTCTTGGCCTGCAACAGGCCAGGCAGGCCAGGGCTGGAGGGAGGAGAGGCCGCAGGGCCTCTACCTGCTTCACTCTGGGCCTCATCCTTGCATGGGCTTCTGATGTACGGTCTCCCGGCCAGCCCCAGGTCCCAGGGCTCCCGTCCTCTCGGCCCAGCCCCAGCCTCTGGGACACGTGTGTCACTGGGTGGGTCTCATGAGGACAAAAGTGCTCCCCTCGTGGCTGGCCTCTCAGGATCCCTCCCCGAGCTTGGGCAGCACCTGCCCTGAGCCTGCAGCAGGGTAGCCCGGGTACCAGCCACAGGCACCCTGTCCCAGGTCAGGACCCCATGGCCTGCTAACCTTGATCATGTACTCAATGCGGCTGTGGGAGTGCTTCTCGATCACGGACTCGATCCAGATCAGGGGCTTCACCTGCAGGGCAGTAGGACGTCACACCTTGTCTGTCCCAAAGCCCCATGCACAGGTGGAAAACAAAGGACAGGGTGGGGACCAGTAACCCAGAGGTGGCCCTCGTGGCATTATAGCCAGAGCCCAGCCAGCCAAGCTGGGCACAAGTCCCAAGGCCACGTCTGGGTGTCGGGGTGGGTGGGAGGCTGTGGAGGGGCAACAGCAGGTGGAGGAGGGTCGGGAGGAGGGGGCAGCACTTGCACAGGTGTAGGTGGGCACCAGTGGTACAGGGAGCGGGAGGAGGGGACACGCCTGTGCAGGTGCCGGGTGGGAGGACCGAGGGGCACAGGGCGAAGCCGGAGCAGCAGGAGGGTGGCGCTCACATGTGTGTTAAGGCGGTAGGACATGAGCTCAAACTCCCCATCGGGTGGGATGAAGGAGATGGTGCGGTCATTCTCAAAGCGCGACAGCCGCACACACTGGTGGAACTTCACATCTTCTAGCTCCACGGACTTGCTCTTGCCACCTGGGGGACATGGGGTTGGGCTGGCACTTGCCACTGGACACTGGGACCCCTGAGAGTGATACCCAGGGATTTCTGGGAGACATCTGTCTAATGACCAGGATCTTCAGCAGGGTCTCCACATGGGGCTCCCTGAAGGCTGGGCCTGTCACCCTGTGACCTGACTCCTGTTCTCTTGGTTTCTTGCTGCAGGGACCACAAGGCACTGCCCAGCCTTGCGTGGGACGCCACCTTACAGCTGTGGCGTCGGGGTGCACAAGGACCTGACTGTTCCCCATAAGTCGTGGAGCTCCAGGTCCCTCAGCCCACCCAGCCTCAGCCCGCAGGGAGGTGTACAAGTGGACGGTGGTACTGGGGCACCCCTTGTGACCTGGTACAGCTGCCTCCATATGCATCCGTGGCCCCCTGGCCGTGTCCCCTTCACGGGGTGTTCCCCCCGTCCCCCCGCCCGCCTGGTACTCACGGCCCGTGTTGTCAAACAGGACCTTATCATTGAGGCCCAGGCGCAGCTCAGGCATGCCGGACAGGAACACTCGCATCCTGATGGAGCCCACAATCTCGCTGCGTAGGACGTTCCCGTTGGCGCTGACCTGGGGACAGTGGGCTGTGAGGTCCCCACTGGGCGCTGCCTGCCCTGTCACCCTGCCTGCCATTGCCGCACACCTGCAGGCAGTGGCTCAGCTGGCTGGAACTTTATTCCTTTTTTTCCTGTCATGGGGAAGGCTGTACTGATAGGGAGCAAAGAGAGGAGACAGAAAGGGAGGAGCAGGAGGAAAGAGGGAGGAAGAGGGACAGAGGAGGGAGGAGTATGGAAGGAGGAGGGGAAGACGGGGCGGGGAGGAAGGTGAGGGGAGCGGGGAAAGGCCCACCAGGAGGTTGACAGACTCGATGACATCCAGGAAGACCTCGTTCTTGCGATACTTTACGCCCTCTGACCGCCAGGACACGGCGTTGGTGACAGTGGCTGGGGGCCGAGGGGCCCCGGTCTCTAGCTTGTGGCCCTCCTGCGTGATGTACCTGTGAGGTCACCACTGAGGATTAGGGATGCACCAGGAGGGAACTGTGGAGTGGGGAGGCTGTGGCCCTGGAGCCCTCAGCGTCAGCCTCTGCTTCTACAGGGACAGTGCCATCCCAAGAGCGGCCGACCTGTGGCAATGAGCCAGTGGCATTCACCTCAGCGGCTCCAGGACGGCCACGTTGAGGAGGAATACAGGAAGTGGACACAGGCTGGACCAGCCGGGACAGAGGGGCCTGTCTGTCATGGAAGCTACCTGGGAGGCTGAGGCACAGGGTCATGAGTTTACTAAGGCCCCAGCTCACACTGAAATGAAAAGGGCTGGGATGTCGCTCAGCGAGGAGTGGGGGCTCCATGCCCACGCAGGCACAGGGTGAGGGGGAAGAGGAAGAGAACGAGAGCAGGGGGCAGAGGCAAAGCTGGCCTGAGTCAGGAAGGGGGGGTCCCCAGGAGTGTGCTTGCTCCACACTCCTCATTACTGTGTCCTAAGGGAGGTCCCACAGCAAGGGTTGGGGCAGACGAGACAGGCTCAGTGATGGAGACAACACGCAGTCTCTGGGGATGTGCCGGGGAAGGGCCCCAACTTCTCAGACACTGTGCCCACCACCTGTGGCTGGGAACAGGCGGTGGGGGCAGTGGGGCTGCACCTGCGCCTTCTGCTCCCAGTCTTGGGTGCCTGCTGCACACCACAGCCCCCTCCTGGGCAGGAGCCGGGCCACTCACCCCTGCACGGTCCTGCTGTCCTTGGTTTGTGGGTCCGTCACCCCGTGCCCATCACTCCCCCATTTCCGTTGTCCCGTGTCGCCCACGACCACTCACTCCCGCAGGACCCTGCTGTCTGTGGCCTACAGGTTCTCTCACCCTGTCCTGCTGTCCCCTGTGACTACTCACTCCTGCAGGATCTTGCTGTCAGTGGTCTGCGGGTAGCCAAAATCCATGAGCTCATCCAGCAGCTCGTAGATGATGACGAAGTTGTCACGGATGCTCTCTTCCTCTAGCTCCTTGAAGTATTCGGAGAACACCTGGTGCAGGGAAGGGGACATGCGGGTGGGGTGCTGGCTCAGCCTCCTGCCCGCAGGCCAGGAGCCAGTGTCCCTCCCTCACTGTCTCTCCACTGAACTGGGACTCTGAGACTCCCACTGCCCAGGGGCCCACCCAGGTCCTTCTCCTCTGGGAGCCTGGGCCCCACTGCCTGCAAGGAGGGCCTGTCCTCAGCAGCCCTGGTGCCGACCCGTCCTCCTGGGTCCTGGCCCTCCCGGCTCTGCCTGGGCCCGAGGCTTCCCCACA
The DNA here is from genome assembly GCA_004027205.1 of Ctenodactylus gundi. NCBI lineage: Eukaryota > Metazoa > Chordata > Mammalia > Rodentia > Ctenodactylidae > Ctenodactylus > Ctenodactylus gundi. The sequence continues at coordinate 55,242 of PVKB01005279.1, forward strand.
CCTGCTCTTGCCCCGGGCTCTTGTGCCACTTCCCAATTCACCCCCAGCCAGGGCACAGCGGGGGTGGCCTGGTCCAGAGATGGAGGGGGGTCCCCAGGAGTGTGCTCGCTCCTCACTCTTCGTTACTGTGTCCTTCAGGAAGGTCCCACAGCAAGGAGAGGCAGAGCAGGCACTCCTGCGCGGGACGGCGCTCCCGGCCCATGGTGGGTGCCCCGCAGCAGCCCATTCTCCTCCCAGGGGCTTACCTGTACCACCTTGTACAGGAAGGAGAACACTAGCGATACACAGGCATTCTTCTTGGATGTGGCAACCACTTATAGCAGTGTCAAGGAGCAAGTACGTGTTCACCCAAGCCCAGGAGGGTGACCAGGCCTCTGGCCAGAGCCCAGGGCCATGCTTGGGAAAGACAGCCCAGCCAGGGAGCCCTGGCCCGCTGGGAGGGTATGAAGAGGCCAGGTGGGCCCAGAGAGTGGGCTGCAGGCTGCAGGGCCTGGGCAGCACATGAGACGGGGGATGGGGGCACGGGCACACGAGGCCCTGGGACTTGGGCAATTGAAGGCAGGGCACAATGGACACTAGCCAGCGTGGCCCCAGTCCTGGGGAGTGTGCAGGGATGCATCACAGGAGTGAGGGTCGGGAGCTGCCCTGTGGAGAGGAATGGGGTGGAAGTGCGGACAAGGATGTGATCTTTTCTACAGCACAAAGCAGCACATCTGTAACTTTGGCTCTCAGGGAGGCTGAGGCAGGAAGAACACAAGTTTGAGTCCAACATGGGCAACTTAGCAAGACTGTCTCAAAATAAACAAAACAACAAAAAAGTGGGAGAGGGGACCGGAGGAATGGCCCAGTGGTTAAAGCATTTGCCTAGCAAACACTAAGTCAAGTGCTAAGTACCTGAGGTTGACTCCCCAGCACCACATGAGCCGGGTGTGGTGGTGCATGCCTGTAATCCCAGCCCTTGGGAGGCTGAGACAGGAGGATTGTTATGAGTCCAAAGCCAGCCTGGGCTCCACAGTGAGTTCAGGACCAACCTAGGCTAAAGAGCGAGGCCCTATACCAAAAAACATGGAGATGAGCTAGGCTAGAAGGCTGGGGAAGGCGGCGTGTTCCGCCAGAGCCACGGCGAGGCTTGCAAGGGCTGCTGGGGCCAATGCAGCCTGCAAGCTTTCTGGCCTTAGACGGGAGCTTGGTCCCTGAAGGATGCCCTCCGCTTCTACTTTCTCTCCTGCAGAACAGGGACAAGAGGCCGTGAAGGGACCCAAGTGCCCGGCACAAACTTCCTCACGTGGGGCCCATTTGCAGCTCCCCTACTCCTGTGGGCCTCCTGCAGCCCCAGTGCCTGCCCTGCTCAAGAGGGCAGGTCCACAGGCACCTTTGGGACCAGGGCCTTGCTGGAAGCTGTCACTGACTACAGAATCAGGTCGGGGCACCCCCTGCTATAGAGGGGACACTGTCCCATCCCTGCCCTGGTGCTGGTGTATGGAATGGGAAGCTGGCAGAACTCATGTCACCCACTGTTGGCCAGCCTCAACAGGACTGTCCCCACCCTGGGATGTGTCCCATGTCACCAGGATGCAGAGCCCTGGGGCTGGGTGCCCTGTGCACACTCAGTTCCCAGGCCCAAGAGGCCTGCAGAGGGCCAACATGGGGATGCCATGTGCTCCTGGGGCTGGGTAGGTAGCAGGGATCCCTTCTGCACCCGCCACCCTCCCAGCCACCACCCAGCCTCCCTCCTCAGCAGCCTTCCTTTGGCCACCTTGTGCCTCCAGTCGGGCCCCATGGCAGCAGGGACCTCCAGGCTCCAGGCACTCGGGGACTGAGCCCCATCACCATCTCGGCTGTATGTGGGATACAGTAGAGGTTGTTGTGCTTGATCCACATGAAGCGGACACCACCGTGTGCCAGGATGGGCGACAGCACCCCCTCCTCCTCCTTCTCCATCAGGATGGGCATGAAGTGCTCCACCTCCGCCATGTCCACATCGCCGCGGTAGTTCCTGCAGATGAGCACCTAGCGGACGGGACCGGCTCTTGCTGGGGATTCCCGGGACAGTGCCGTGTACCAGGAGAGGCCTCCAGAGGACATGGGGACAGCATGGCCTGCAGGGCTCTAGCAGATGTTCCGAGCCTCTGCTCCAGGGCCACCTGCCCAGTCCTGACTGCCTGCCAGCATCTCTGTCCCAGCATTCGCTTGGGGTCAGTTTGACAGTATCTGAAAAAGCTACGCGCCCCCACGGTGGTGCAGAGGCCACTGTATGATGGCTAACTTAACGTACAGACTGATACCTGACATGGAGGGTTGGACCACAGATCAAGCAAGGAGGACTTAAACGCATCCTCAGCCCCTGCTTTTTTTTTTTTTAAATTTTGAGATAGGTTCTCAGTAAGTTGCCCAGGCTGACTCAAACTTGTGATCCTCCTGCCTCAGCCTTCTGAGTAACGGGGATAACAGGCATGCGCCACCATACCTGGTGTGATCACACCCTTCAGTAGGTGCACAGAGGTGGGACTGTGTCCACACACGCTATGGAACACCACAGTTACAGAAAATAAGAGGCTACAGCCCGCGACAGCCTCAGATCTAGGGAAGTCCCTGAAAGCTCTGGGGCTCCTGAGGGCACCAATTAGTGATGCCCGTATGAGATGAAACAGCGCAAGCCCAGAACCTGTGCACGCTCTCCCCAGACAGCCCTGGGGACAAGGGCCTCAGCCTTTCCAGCAGCACCACTCACTGTGGTCGAGACAGCGGGCAGGAGGGCGTGGTGCATTTCGGAAGTGCCAGGGTTAGCAGGGGCTGTGAATGGAGAGAGTGTGGCAGAGAATGTGTCTGATGGAGGATGGAAGGTGCGTGGGGTCAGCACGGAGAGCATGCCTGGCCAAGGACCATAAGGTGACAGAACCTGAAAAGGGGCCAGGGGTGTCAGCAGGTGCTAAGAGACAAAGCGCTGGGGCAATGAGGGTCACAGAGGGCCCCCCTGCCATGGGCACGTGTCCCTCTCTTGCGGGAGGGAAGTCCTGTTAGGGGGCTCTGGAAGCTCCAAGTCCAAGGGGGACCGAGGGGCGCTGTGGTCTGTGGTTGCAAAGGGGGACAGTTTCACCCAGGCCACGCTCTCCTCATAGCGGCCCCTTGTCCCCCCTTCCACTTGGACACCCCAACCCCCACAACCCTCACAACCTGTGCTGTCATCTGGGCTCCACCTACTAGACCTCCAGTCCTCTCGCCCTAATGTCTCTCCCCGAGATGTCACTCTACCTTCTGTGTCACCATTGCTAGCTAGAACGAGATGCCCACAGAGCTAGTGCACTGGGACCAGGAGGAAAGCTGCCTGCTGCCTTTGTCTGCTGCTTCTCAAAGTGAGGAAGGAAAGCCAAGTGGCACACGTCACCTGGTCTCCTCTTAAAACCAGCTCCAGGGCTGGGGGCATAGGTCAGCAGTCAAGAGTGCTTGCTTAGTAAGTGCAAGGCCCTGAGTTCAGTTCCCCAGCACCACATAAAGTGGGTATGGTGTGGCATGGTGCGTGCCTGTAATCAGTCACAGAACTCGGGAGGCTGAAGCAGGATTGCTGTGTGTTCGAGACCAGCCTGGACTATATAATGAGTTCAGGATAGGTCTGGTGTGCAAAGCAAACAAAACAAAACAAAACAAAACAACCATCCCAGCTCCAGCACCCGCCTCTGCCAAGGAGCCTGTTGGAACGCCCGCTGACGGTCAGACACAGGGCTGGGTAACTGTCCTCCTTGGGGCCTGAGGCTGCCTGAGCCAAGCCTTCGGGAACACCTCTGCTTCTGTGTCACCACTGCTAGCTATAACGAGAGGCCCGCAGAGCCAGCGTGCTGGGACCAGGAGGAAAGCTGCCTGCTGCCTTCGTCTGCCGCTTCTCAAAGTGAGGAAGGAAAACAAGGTTCAGAGAGCAGAAGGCACCTGTCCAGGGTCACACAGCCTCAGGGCCACACAATGGGTCTGAGCTCAGCCCAGCGACACCGCTTGGGGACCAGACTACGTGCTCCAGCAAGAAGCAAGCTGAGACAGGCAGCCCGCCGCACCTGGGGCTGTGGAGGCCAGGTGGAAGCGGGATTGTGGGCCACTGGGAAGGGGCATCCCCCCCCGGCCTGCTGTGCCTCTCCAGTAGTGTCTACCTGCTTCTCAGAAGCCAGGGGAGAAAGAGGGCTGACTCCAGGTGGCGTGGCACGCAAGGCCGGTGCCCACTCAGGGGAGCCGAGAAGGCTCCTCACCTTCATGCTGCAAGCTTCGGAGAAAGCTCCTATCTTGTCCAGTGCCGCCGCCCACGTCCGCCCACGCTTCCCTCCCTGTGAATGCTGGGCCTGTTCAACCCTGCCTGACCTGTTCCCGCTCCCACAAGCCAGAGCCAGGAGGCCACCTACTGTCCCTGGGATGGCCAGGAAAAGGCAGCTGCCCAGTTCTGAGGGCTCAGGCAGCCCTTCCTTTGACAAGTTCTGGGGGCTGCACACAGGAATGCAGGCCTGTTATTCTAGCCTCTGGAAGACCAAAGCAGGGGAACCACAAGTTCGAGCCCATCCTGGGCTACTTAGCTAAATTAGTGAGACCTTGTCTCAAAATCAAAACTAAAACAAATCGTGCTCAGGTCCGGGGCTGGAGCCCAGAACCACAAGACAATGGGAAAGTGAGCGAGTGGTGGGCACCTGTCCAGCACGCAGCAGGGTCTGGGCTACAGCTCTGCACTGAAAAACCAGTTTTCTTCCTGGGTTGGGGGGGAGGGGGTGTGACGCTGGGTCCCTCCTATCTGTCGCCCGGGGAGCCCCTCTGATTCTCTCACTGACTGCTCGTTCAGGGTGGCCCAGGCCCTGGCACTCCCAGATCCGCTACTTCCCTGGGCGAAGGCGCCCCCCTTACACCAGCGCCAGCGCCGTGCTGGGAGAAGCCAAGTGGCACGGAGAAGACGGACATTGTCCCCGCCTTCCGGCCAAGGGTCGCCTCCCCAGCCCACGCGGCTCTGACCCGCCCTCCTTGAGGCTATGACGGGGGACGTCCTGGGGAGGGGGGTGGCCCCAGCTCGCCATAAGTGCCAGGGGAGCGGGTCGCTTGTAGCCCGTCGCCTGACAACAGGGCGGGGCTCAGGAGGACCACCGCCCGGTTTCCTAGCAACCACCGCCAGGGCGAGGCTGACCTGTTACCTAGCAACAGAGGGGTTTCCTCTCCGAGTGAGGTGCCCGCGGGTTGCCTGGCAACGGGAAGGGCGGGAAGCCTTCAGTACCTTGCCTTTCAGGTCCAGCACGTAGACGGCGCTAGCGGACATGGCGGCTGTGGAAAGCCTCGGCCGTGGCCGAGGACAGCGACCACGAAAGTCCCCGCCAGGCGTCGAGTCAGGCCGTGCGCGCTCCGCGACGGTTCGCCTCCCCTTCCGGTCTGGGAGCCGCGCGCGGACCGTTATGTCCGGTCGGGCGGAGCGGCCGGGAATGCGCAGGCGCAGGACGGAGTGTGCGCATGCGCAGCGTATTGTATGCTACCGTATTTTTTGCACCCGCCTCAAACATCCCGGAAGTAAGAGTGGGAGGGAGGAAAAGGGGCGAGGCCGACCACGTCTGGACACTGTCAGCGGAGGCACGCCCCTGCCGCGGGGAGGTCCCGATTTTGAGCCGGGTTGAGTGAAAGCTCGGTGGTTGGCATCACCTTGGGCCCCAGCCCGACGGACCTGTATTCCGGTGGGGAAGTCGGAAATATGTACAGTCACATATCGGGATCCGCGCTGGGGGCGCCCAAGGGACGGTTCCGCGGACGGAGCCAAACTCTCCGAACGGCAGTCACGCCTTAGCAGCAGTGCTTGCCTGTCACCTTTGTTGGTGAATGAGTAGCCTGTTTATTGTCTGGAATGCGCTCGTGAAAACCACACCCAGCTGGCGGTGGGCAGAACACGTGTTTCTGCTCTGTGCTCGGCCACCACGGGCAATCAGTTGGATGGCATTTTGTTCTCTTCTGAGACAAGGTTTGCTAAGTAGCCCGGGCTGGCTGTGAACTCAAGGCGATCCTCTTGCCTCATCCTCCTAACTGCTGGGATTACAGGTGTGTTCCACCACACCTGGCTGTTGTGGTGTTAGGGAATTGAACGGAGGGTCTTGTGCTTGTTAAGCAAACACTTTAACCCCTGGCCACCAGCCCTCTACCTCTTTCTTCCTTCTTTTTCTTTTTGACACCGTCTCACTCTGCAGTATGGCAGGCCCTGAATTTGCTATGCAGCCAAGGCTGGCCTCAAACTCAAGGCAATCCTCCTGCCTCAGCTTCCTGAGTGCTGTGATTACAGGCATACATCATGACACCGGATTAATTTTTATGTGGTGCTGGGGGATTGAACCCAGGGCCTTGTACATGCCTAATCACTGAGCGCACTCCAGATCCTCTCCCACTTTCTAACACACCAGTAACACTTTCCTGCCCACCAGAGTCCCCAGGAGACTTACTTACATCCATACATGCACTCAAGGAAAACAAAGCAATTTGAACTCAAGGCTGTCCCCCTGCTGGATTACAGGCATGTGCCACCATTCCCAGCTGATTTCTATGTAGTGCTAGGGATCCCAAACGCAAGGATGTCTCCATGCTAGGTAAGCACTGTAACCCATTTGTGGGAGTATATACCATCAACACTTAGTGCTAGGAAAGGAGCCCGGGGGGGGGGGGGCCCTTTGCACGGCAGCCCTGGGTGCTGCTCTGGACTGGCCTGATCTACACCCAGGAAGCCTAGCCCACGAAGGAAATCCCAGCCCACAAAGGAAGTCCCAGCCAGAGAAGGAATGTCTGCATGGAGTTGTCCCTGAGTACATAAGCCTGAGCTGGGACTAGTATGAGACTACAGTAAGGCTGCCTACATCCCATAACTCTTCTCTCTGCAATTTGGAAGGCAGTTTTTTGCAACTCTTGTGATGACACATCCTCTGCTCAGGACAGGGATCTAAGGCAGAGGTGGGGGCATTCTGTCTGTTAAGAGGCACTTGGGTTGTGATATCACTTGCAGGCCATACAAGATTATCATCAATATAAGTTCGTGTTACAATGAAAAAAGCACATATATTTATTAAACTTCAGGTCCTGCTGGGCCAGACAAAATGACTTCGCAGGCCATCTAGAATCCACAGGTTGGATGTCACCCAACCTCCCCCTCCCCAATATAATGGCAAGAAAACCCAAGAAATCCTGGAGTACTTGGGGAGGACATAGTGAATCTCAGGCTGGACATACTAGGCTTCCCTTTGTGGTGCTGGGCATGGAACCCAGGGCCTCCCTTGGCCTAGGCAAGTGGTCTCCACTGAGCTGTGTCCCTAGTCCTTCAGGCAGTCTAGAAAAGAACTTGACATCAACCATCCAGGAAATAAAATCTAGATGGAATGTGATCAGCTGTCAGGAGAGTGACTGAGGGAGAAATCAGGGTCTGCTCAGAAAGAGGTCACAGCGCCATTATGAAATGTAAGAAGCCCCAGCGTAGGGCGTGATGGTGCATACCTGTAATCTTAGCACTTAGTTGGCCAAGGCAAGAGGATTGCTGTGTTGTTCTAGGCCAGCCTGGGTTACTTAGTGAGTTTAGGATCAGCATGAATTACAAAGTGAGATCCTGTCAGAAAAAACCCACAGTATATTCTGGGGATGGTGACTTACCTGTCATCCCAGCACCGTGGGAGGGGAGACAGGAGGATAGCAATTCAAGCCCAGCCTACTCTTAATGCAAAAAACAAAACAAAAACAAAACAAACAAAAAACCAAAAAACCAAAAAAAAAAAAAAAAAAACATGGCTGGGGACATACCTCAGTGCAAAGTCCCTGGTTCCATCCCCAGCACCATACCCACCCAAACTCAAATTAAACCACAAACGCTGCTGAATGGCTTTCTACCAGGCAGAAGTTTGTACACAAGGAGCTGAGCCGAGGCTGGCAAGGTGCTGATGGCATAGTCCAAATCAATTCCAAAATCTGCACTTCCTGAACTCTGATAGGATGTAAGCAGAAGATTTGCCCTATGAAACTGGCTCATGCAGATTTATTAGAAATATCACACAAATCAAACCCAGGTCCCAAGGATAAGGAGCCCGTGAGGCCTAAGTGGACCCGCACTTGAGCTCAGGCCTCCCACCCAGGATGGCTCCTTAGGAGTGTGCACATACTCCAAAGTTCCACCAAGTGCAGCCCTTGAGATAAGGGTCATTCCATCTGTGTGTCACCTGCCTTATTCCTGGTGTAAACAAACCAGTCTTCTTAATTTTTTCCAAACTGAGGAATAATCTTGCAGGATGTATGTCGTTCACACCTTTCTGCAAGGCTCCACCAACCTGTGATCGGCACGTAACACTGAGACTCAACAGAACGGTCCGTTTTATTCTTAAGTTTACTACGGCAGTCCCAAGCCAGCGCTTGGGTAGCTGACGCCTGTGGCAGACAGCATGGCAGTCTGCTCTTATGCAACCTGCAGGACCCCCAGGGCTCCCTCCCACCACCTACGACATGCCTGTCTGTGCCAGGCTTGGAATGCCAAGCAGGCACCATGGGGTAGGCCACTGTGAACACATGCTCAGAGCCTGGGGTGAAGGGTGGCAAGGCCTCAGGCTGAGTCCTGCCCTCAACTGAGATGCTGTGATCAATTAACGGCGTCTGCCATGGCAGCTTGGGTCCTAGGAAAGACTGCCTGCTGGCTGCAGAGGACATCTGGAAGCCACAGAGCTGGGAGTGGCTTTCCAGGGGCTGGATGGATCAGGAAAGTTCCCCGCTGGGGACGCCTGGCAAGTCAGCTCATTACAGGCCACCTCGGTATTCTTCCTGGCCCTCCAATCAGGTGAAGGCAGTGGCTAGGCTCTGAGCATCAACTTGGGTGGCAAGCTCACAGATATGACCTAAACCTCTGGAAAAATTCAGAACTGTCCAGTTCCAAGTAAAAGTCATGATCTTCTCTGGGCTGACCAGACCCAACATGGTGTAAAAGGCCAGACTTATTTTAATCAAGGTAAGAAGAGGGGACAGAGTTCCAGAAAGCACCGTCTCACGGAAGACGCCAGGCATGCATCTCAGGGTGTTTCTAGAAGAAGCCACGACTCAGGCACAATCGCTCTCTGCTTGGAGTTTCCAGAGCTGGGGCTGGATCGGGCTACTTGGTCCAGCTGACTTTGGGGATGTCGTAGTGCTCTGTGAGTGTGTCTAGGTGCCGGTTGAAGTCCTGGGATACAGAGAGATGCCCAGACATGTCATCTGGCACTGTGCTGCCCCAGGTCTCCCCTTGCCTCATGGCTACTCTGCCAGGCCTTGCCCGCCCCAGCTTCTCCATCCCTGTTGGTGACCCCACCCTGCCAACCCCCACAGCCCTGAATGGCCGTGTCCCCGCCAGGCCTAGGTCTCACCTCTACTCTCTGCTTGTGGGTCTTCGATGCCTTCTTCAGGATCCTTTCCATTTGCTGGGAAGAGAGGAGACGTAGAGCTGAGTTTGAATGATCTACACAGGTAACGCAGCCTGGGAGGGAGTGGGAGCCTGTGCCGTCTGGCCCTCGTGCCCACACGACTGCAGGTCTTGCACTCCCCTCCTCCTCCCTCCAGCAGGGACGCAGCGCCATTGCCCTAGTCCCTGCCTGGCTAAACAGGGACCTACAGCACAGGCTGCTGGAAGATGTATGTGTGCTGCCAGTGTCCCCGGGTGAAGGTAGAGAGGCACAGCAAGTGGCAGGATGGTGAGTGCCACATGAAGCTGAAGGAGGTGACAGGAAGGGAAGACAGAGGGGTAGGATTACAGGTGTGCCCCACCACTCAACTTTTTTTTTTAAAAAAAAAACTATTTAGCATCAGGAGAAATAACTTCCTAGAGCCTTAATTTTTATTATTACTTTATTACTATTACTATTATTACTGTGCGGGTCTTGCTGTGTAGTCCAGGCTGGTCCTGTATTCACTATGTAACCCAGGCTGGCCTCAGATCTCAAGTGCTGGGATTAAGGCACGTGCCACAACACCCCACTAATTACTATGTGGTGTTAGAGAATCGAACCTAGGGCCATTTATATGCTAGGCGAGTGTTCTACTCTCTGGGCTACGTCCCAATTCCTTACTGAAAATTTAAGACAATTCACTCGCACTCACCAAACAAGGTCGCCACGGAAACAGATACTCTGGTACCCAGGGGCGGTGATCAAGGCCATTGGATATGACTCTACCCCCCATCCCCACCCCTACCCCGCCCGCCTTGCCCCAAAGGCGTTCTCAGCATCCCGACTCCACAGATGGGAAAACCGAGGCACAGAGAGGAAAGTGGCGGCCTGGCATCGCAGGCGAAGAAGTCACCGAGCTGGACCCCCCGCTCCAGTCCCATGTCGGCCGCCCGCGGCCCACTCCGGGCCCCGCGCCCTCACCCGCTTCTCCTGCATCTTCTCGAAGGCCGCTTGCGCTGGCGTCCGCTTGTCCAGGCAACGCCGCTTCTCTTCTTCGCTCTTCTTGCTCGTCCCCATCGCCTCCAGGAGCTTCGCCTGGTCTTTGTCCTTTTTCTTCTTCTTCCTGGGTAGGAGGGGAGGGAGGGAGGGAAGTGAGCGGCGCTCTGAGGGCAGGGCAGGGGTCTGGCCGGGGTCACGGGACCGAGCATCCCTCGGGTCTCACCGCTTTGTCACGCCGAGCTCGGCGACGCCTTTCAGCTTCAGAGCCCCTTTCTGGACTTGATCGTAGGCCTCCATGGCTCCGGCCCACGGTGTCGTAAGCAGAAAGCCACACTTCCTGTTTGCGAAGACTATTTCCGCCCAAACGCTAGCGTCACTTTTTCTTGATTGGTCGATCCAGGCGGTGCGCATGCGTTCTGACCGGTCAGACTTGGGCCACATTTCCGGTTGCGGGCGGCGCGTTTTGTATCCTATTGGTTGCCAGGCTTTGTGTTTTGGCTCCCTCTTCCGCTTTAGCCGTCAAGCGGGGTGTTTTAAAACCCGGTACCTATTTGAGTGCCTGCCCCGCTTCTGGGTATCTTGTTCTCCTTGGTTGTTATAGTGATCGATAAATCACTGGGACTTATTTTGTAGACTTAACCAGTACTCGTTAATTTTCAAGCTTTTGATAAATAGTATCATGTGAAATACGTCAGTATATAAAAGAATGACTGTTTTATCAAGGCATCTTTATATACAATAAAGTGAACCCATTTAAAAATTTACCTTATTTTTAGGCTGAAAAACGCAAATATTTGGGCTTGGAGCATAGCTCAGCGGTTAAAGCTCTCGTCTGCCTAGCAAGCACAAGACACTCAAGAGGCTGAGACAGGTGGATTGCCATGAGTTCAGGGCCTGCCTGCGCTACACAGTGAGCTCAGGACCAGCCCGGACTACAGAGCCACATCTCAAAACATAAAGTTAAAAAAAAACCCACATAAACTTAGCGTGTGCAACATGGTGTTTTGATGTATATACATTGTAGAGTAGTTAAATTGTGCTGAATAACACATAAGTCATCACATTTTTGTGGTTCAAAACACTTAAAACTACTCTTTGAAGTTTACAAGACATTAACAAGACATTATCTCAAATTTATGAAAAATTAAAAATTCTAGTACATAGCTCAGTGCTATGGCCCTGGGATTAACCCCCAGTACTCTAAAAATAAATATTAAAAAAGAGATAGAAGGGCTGGAGGAATAGCACAGTGGTTAAAAAGCACTGTCTTTGCAAGTGCAAGGCCTTGAATTCATTCCCCAGCACCACATAAAGCTGGCTGTGGTGGTGCACACCAGTAATCTCAGCATCTGGGAGGCTGAGGCAGGAGGATTGCTGTGAGTCCAAGACCAGCCTGGGTTCCATAATAAGTTCAGGACCAGCCTGGGCTACAGAGTGAGACCCTGTCTCAAAAACAAAGACAAAAGAGAAAGAGAGAGAGAGAGAGAGAGAGACAGACAGACAGACAGACAGACACTAGGTAATTTAAAGAACTTACATGGAGCAGGGCTTGGAAGGGGGGAGGGAAGGAAGGGGCACACAGTGTCGCAGTCAGGGCGAGGCGTCCTGGGCGGCATCTAGAGGTTAGGAGCTTTCCACTCTGATGACAACTGTTGCTGACAGCAGTATGAGCCACAAGATGTGACCAGGGCCCGGTCTGTCATGTATTTTGGGGGCAGCTCAGTTTGCCTTTAGCAATTTGATTTCATTTTTTTCCCACATATATGTGTCTTCACTGTGGTATTTGTCCTCCCAAAATTCACCTGTATTAATGGTATTTTTGATGACTATTGACATCAGCATGGCTACCAGTAAGGCCCTCCGCAGTCAAGATACAGTCTGGAGTGAAGCATGGTTGTGCCCACCTGCCATCCTATCAACTCAGGAGGCTGAAGCAGGAGGATCATAAGTTCAAAGCCAGCTTGGGCACTTAAGTGAGACCCTATATCAAAATAAAAATTAACTAAAAAGGGCTTCCTGGCTTCAGTCCCAGGGCTGAAAAAAAAAAACAGAAAAGAAAATTATATACACTTTTTTATTTTTTATTTTTTTGAAACAGGCTATAGTCCAGGCTGGTCCCAAACTCACTGTGTAGCCCAGGCTGGTGTCAAACTCACAGCAATCCTCCTGCCTCAGCTTCCTGAGTGCCGGTATTACAGGTGTGCACCATCACAATCTGCTTATGTGGTTCTGGGGAATCAAACCCAGGGCCTTGCACTTGCTAGGCCAGAGCTCTAACTGCTGGGCGACTCTTTCAGCCCGTGGGGGATTTTGTTTGGGGAAATGAAACTGTTCTGGAACTAGCCAGACCTGGGGGCAGGAGTCTGACATCCTAGTCCTCGGGGAGGCTGAGGCAGGAGGATTGTGTGAGCTTAGCCGGGGCAACTTAGCAATTTAATAGAGATCCTATCTCAAAATTAGAAATAAAACATGAGCTAGGGATGGAGCTCAGGTACCTAGTACCACACACACACACACACACACACACACACACACACACACACACGAGCGAGGATGGGGGGCATTGGAAGGATAAATGTATGTGGGAGTACAGAGGATCTCAACCATGCTTTCTCCCTGCCTGTGGCACAAGCAGAGGTCAGGGAGTGTGGAATCCTCGTCTCAGGATTTCCGGCTACTAAAACCGTGACCGGAGAGTAACTGAGAAACATCAGGTTACGAGAGAGAAAACCTATTGGGCACAAACTTGAGCAAGCAAGACACGGCACTGGCTCAATACCTGAGATCAGTGACAGGGCCACCATCAGGCAGGGCTGGATTTAGGGCACCAAATGACACCCTCAGAACCTGGACCTCCATCAGCTGACCTCTTCTTCTTTTTTTTTTTCCTTCTTTTGAGTCAATGTCCAGGCTGGTCCTGAACTCACTAGGGAGCCCAGGCTGGCCTTGGACTCGTGGCGATCCTCCTGCCTCAGCCTCCTGAGTGCTGAGATTACAGGTGTGCACCACCGCACCTGGCTTATGTGGTGCTGGGGAATCGAACTTGGGTACCTAGCACTTGACTTAGCGCTTGCTAGGCAGGAGCTTTAACCGTTGAGCCGTTCCTCCAGCCCTTTAATTAGTATGCTTCTGACACAACAGGTGCATCATCTCTACTTAGTGCTGGGATATATTCATCTCCCTGGAAGGAGGCCATGCCCCTAGGAGTCACTGCTCCCTCCCCTGCCCGCAGCACGTTGTCAACGTTCTACTGTAACGTGGTGTGTGGTGACTCGACTACCTCCCTCCCTCCCTCCCTCCCTTCCTCCCTCCTTCCCTTCTTCCTACCTTCCTTCCTTCCTTCCTTCCTTCCTTCCTTCCTTCCTTCCTACTAAGAATTGAACTCAGAGCCTTCATACTGAGCTAAAATCTCCCAGCTCTTTTTATTTCTTTTTTCTTTTTTCTTTTGAGACAAGGTCCTGGTAAGTTGCGCAGACTGACCTCCAACTTGCAGTCCTTCTGTTTCAGCCTCCTAGACTGCTGGGATTAAACTCATGACCAACTATGACCAGTTTATTCCTTTTTTTTTTTTTGAAGGCTTACATTTCACTATATGGATGAACAATATTTTTAATTTTTTTTGAGACAAGGTCTCGCTCTCTATTCCAGGCTGGTCCTGACCTCACTAGGTAGCCTCAAACTCACAGCAATCCTGCCTCAGCCTCCCTGGTTCTGGGATTATAGGTATGTATCACCACACCTGGCTTATGTGGTGCTGGGGAATCAAATCCAGGGCCTTGACCTCGCTAGGCAGGCCCTCTAGCCACTGAGCTATGCCCCCAGCCCTAAAAAATAAATGTATGAGAGACAGTACATCCCACCACACTCTGAGTCCCTTGTCCCTCCCAAGTTGGTGCCCACACCCCAATTCCCAGGCAACTTCTGAGCTAATCTGTCACTATCGATAAGATTCCTCTTTAAAAGCCTGCAAGTCAGGGGTGGTGGTGCTCACACGCAGTCCCAGCGCTGGAGGCCGAGGCTGGAGGATTGCTGTGAGTCCAAGGCCAGCCTGGGCTATGGAGCGAGACCCCGTCTCAATAGATACATCGATCCTGTTCACACAGCCCTCATGGGGCTGACTGTGTCCCGTGTTCTCCTGAGCGAGCCCCTGCTCACCTGCTTATCTGAGCCTTTTGCTGTGATCAGTGACACATGAGTTATGAATTTTTATTCCCTCGTCTTCTTCCCTTGTATAGATGTACCCAGCCATCAATGCACCGGCCGGCTGCTAGCCCCGGCGTTCCAGCTGGGAGTTCCGGCAGCCGGGTGGCCCTGCGCCCTGAGGGGCTGCCCTCCCTGGCGGAGGTATGGGTTCTCTCTCTCTTGGGTCACTCGTGTCGTCCTCATGACTTGCAGTGTGGTGGGAGTGTTACTTGCTCTCCCCCAGAATAAAGCACTTGCTGCTGTGAATTCGAGGCCAGTCCGGGCGACATGGTTCAGGACCGGCTTGGACTACAGAGTGAGACCCTGTCTCAAAAATTAATCTATCTAATCGATAAAAATAGACTGGTCCTCACCCACCGTGGCTGCAAGGTTTCTCATGGAGACACGGGGTGCAGGATGCCCAGAGATGCCCGAGTAGCGGCATCCCAACACCCGTGTGCCCAGCACTAGTGCCCAGAACAGTGACACCAGACCTACCGTTGGAACCCAAACAGATCCAGCATGCTTCCGGTTCTGTTAGCCTTGGGAGGCCTTCCGCTCTAGCCCGAGTCCAGGATTGGCATCATCTCTGTTTGGTTTGGTGATAACAGACTCCCTCAGTGGGACCTCTCAGGTCTCTTCCGAGCAGCTGTCTGGGTCCATACCAGGAAGTCTCAGAAAGGGTGGAGCAGGAAGGAGAAACAGGAGAACAAGTTCATTCCTTTTTCTTTTCCAGGGCTGCCGCGGAACCAAGGATATTTGCTCTGAGCCACACGCCCAGCCCTTTTTTCAGTTTGTGACAAGATTTCCCTAAGTTGCCCAGGCTAGCCTTGAACTTGTGATCCTTCTGCCTGAGCTTCCTGATTAGCTAAGATCACACATGTATGCCACCGGGCCTGGGTATGCGTTGTGTTTCTGACAGTGGTTGTCCAAACGGTGCCAAGGACGTGTTTGAGGGGTGGCAGAGGGAGCTGGGGACGGAGGAGAGCGAAATCAAAAGTCTGCAGGACAGAGGGTAGCTGGCTGCCATTCCCAGCCTCACCTGCAGGCGGAAACAAACTGCCTGGAGCTCGGGCCTCAGGCCGGGGGACCCCATCCTGGACCCCGAGAGGCATCATGTCCGCAGCGTGTGTATCCCCCACTTCTATCCCTTGCCCCAGGGAAATGACAGAGAGAAACCACTTTACAGGTGGAATCTTTGATGACAAAAATCACCTCAGAGTGAAAGGAGAGACTCGGGTGAGGAAAATTGCTATGTTGGGAGCATTTTGGGCCGGATGTAGCGGGTCTGAGAGTTCCAGTGGCTCCGGGTTCTCACCAGCGCCTAGTGGTGTCGGTTTTGCAGGAGGTCATCCTTGGAGGGACTTTGGCTGCAGACAGTCACGGTTCCCAGGGTGACGGCCCTGCCTCTGGCGGCGGCTGGAGGACGGGACTGCAGTGACATAACCTGGGGTCGGGGGGGGGGTCCCCAGTGTGCCACCAGGAAGAGGGTGGGATGAGAACGAGGAAAATGTCCAGCATGGATGGGGGGACTGAGGTGCAGACCCCGAGTGACAGAGCAGGGAGGAGAGGGGACAGATAGACAAGACTCACGGTGAGAGGGCCCGGCGACCCCTGGATTCTCACTCGAGGAGGATTCTGGGCTGCAGTAAGGTTGGCAGCTGTGACACTGGCCCCAACCTTTGGAGATGTGGAGAAAACATTAGGACCACAGAGGTTCTGCCAAGTCCCGCAGTAGCAACAAACTTGATCTGCTGTTGTGAGCCCTCTCTCTTCCTTTAGCTTGGGCGGTGAATCCTTTTTCTCGAGTCTTTAATGCCACAAATGACGATGGACACTGAACTGCACCCCAGAGCCTCTGGAGCTTGTCCCAGGGCCCAGAAATGCCCTGTGTCTGGGGGTTGGAACGACCCTGAGAGGTGACCCATCTCACCAGCAACGCTCGGAGAGATTAGGCAACGTGCCCAAGGCCACACAATGACTGGACACATGCTGGGCTTGAGCATGGTGAGTCCCACCTTCCCACCAGCCTATCAGCCTACCTCCCGGAGGTGCCCAGCCCCCTGCTGCTCCCCCGACGGCTCTCCCGCGACCGCTCAGGGCCTTTCCTTTACCCATGGGCACATTCAGATGCTGCCCAGAGCGAGCTGGGCTGTAACTTGAGTCTCACCTAGCTGGGGGTGATGGGGCAGGTGGGCGGGTGCCTGTCAGCGTGGGGACATTTGCCCAGAGGCCAGTGTGCAGCCGCCTGGCACCCCGTGGTGCCCCGAGCAGGCGAGTCGTCAGTTGGGGTGAGGGTCCTTGCCATGGGCAACAAACAGACAGTGTTCACAGAGGAGCAGCTGGAGGCCTACCAGGTAGGCTGAGACAGGCTGGTCTCCAGGGAAGGGGTGGGTGACTGCTTTGGTTCCCTCTAATATGAGAAATGAGGATCCACCCCTTTATGTGGCTGTGCCACTAACCATTGTCCCTGGCAAGGCACCGAGCGCCACACCATGCATCTGTGTGGGTCAGGGTGACTGGTGGGCAGGGCCGGGACCTGGGGCCAGCTGGCGAGCCACCCAACATCCATCTCTCCCCACAGGACTGCACCTTCTTCACCAGGAAGGAGATTCTGAGGTCAGTCTGGGGGGGACGACCTGGACTGCTGCTGGCCGAGGTCTGACTGGAGGAACCACACAGGCACCCCTGGAGTCACAGCGCAGCTGGGGCACAGACATGGACAGAGGGTGGAGGCGGCGGCAGGGAGCCAGGAGGCTGTGGCCTGCCGTCTTGTCCCAGCCCCTGTCAGCCTGGGCTTTGTCCTGAGGGTGGCAGGGAGCCATGGAGGGTGTGAGCAGGGGAGAGGGGCCACCTTTGGCAGAGCAGCCTCCTTGAGGCCAGGGCACGGAGGCTGGGGGCTGGGGCATGCAGGCTGCATCCGGGCTCCAGGGCTGCAGGCGGCACCAAGGAGAGGGTGTGTGGAGGTGGCCTAGGGCACAGGCGTCCAGCATGGGCACAGCAAGGTGGGCACAGGTGAGCCCTGACCCATAAACTGGGGGCGGTGAAACTTGAGCCTGCCGGGATCAGCTGTGGCCCAAGCTTGTGGCTTTGGCATCCATAATTGATGGCACAAACTCCTCAATAGGGGGCCTACTGCCTGAGGGAGGACGGCCAGCAGGGTCATCTTGGCCATCTCGATTAGATTACAGGTGGGAAACTGAGGCTGAGCCTTGGGGCAAACACCTGAGCTTCTTGGCTGCCAGTCAGAACAGCCGAGACCCAGGAAGGACAGGCCTTTGCTCAGAGCCACACAGCAACCAGACTCAGGGGCTCTGGCAGGGACAGAGTTAGGGCTGAAGTTCCAGCTCATTGCCGAGGGCTCCACCTCCCTCCTAGTGGGTCCCTAGCAGGTAGGGCACCACCTGGGCTGTGCTCTGGAACTGGTGAGGGCGATGGGTGGGAAGCTGGCGTTGCCACGTAGGCTGAGAGCCTCATAACTTCGCAAGTCGTAGAGCTCTGACTGTTCGCGGCCTGCCTCTGCCGGGACCCTGGGCGAGTCTTCTTTCCACGCCCCGGGGTAGAGGAAGGCAGGGTCACAGCGGGGAGGGGACCATTACAGCAAGACTCGCTGACCAAGGTAGAGCCATCTGGAGCTTTGTAGTTTCTCTGTGCGTGGTAAAATAGTGTGGTCACAAACGCAGCCCTTTCTCCCAGCTCCGTGGACCTGATAAAGTCTTACTCATTCTTCTAAGCCCAGCAGCAATGTCCCTTCCTTCAAGACATCCATCCTTCTCCCTAGCTCGCCTTCCCTGCTAGTTTTCCCCAGCCCTGGGCGCCCCTGTTGACCTGGGCCCCGTTCAGGGGAGGACAGGTGGCCACCAGGCTGTGCTGGCCTGAGGACCAGACCCAGCACCCTGCAGGTGAGTGGGCAGCTGCAGGGGGAGGCGAGGAGGGGCCAGTCCCCGGCTCCTTCTGCCCCTGCCTGTCTGCTGCGCCCCAGCGTGACAAGCGGGTGGGCGGGGTCTGGATTGGAGGCGCAGTGGATGCTCACACAGGAAGACTCATCCAACGGTCTCACGGAGGGAGCAACTTTACTGCTGCAGCAAGGTTTTCATAATCAAGGAAAGGCCAGGATGTGTCCTCAGGCATGTGAGCGGGAGTTCACACACGTGATCGGCACCTGGCAAACGTCAGGAATCAAGTGAAATCTCAACTTCCATGTATCTACTAGAGTCCACGAGTCCTTATTAGGGCCCTCGACTCCTATACCTGACTCAAGAAAATTACCTAAAATATGTCTAGAACCCCACTGTGGGCACCGGCGGCCTCTCCACCTGACACACGGTGACTGTGGGTAGCACTTTCGACCTGCACAATACAATTACTGGCAGCTTCCTGCGGAATTCATGGGTCAGGGACAAGTCTTGAGTCGGGGGTGTTAGTCACAAGGAGCTGTAAACCATCTGCATTTGCACAACTTCCCTCCTCCCTGCCTCAGGCTCTTCTATCGCTACCAGGACCTGGCCCCCCAGCTTGTGCCCCTCAACTACACCAGCCGCCCGGACGTGAAGGTCCCCTTCGAGCTCATCAGCAGCATGCCAGAGCTGAAGGTGCGCTGGGGCCCGGGGCGAGCGACGCAGCCCAGACAGGTCCCTCACTGCCTTCCCGAGGCCAGGGCTGCAGTTGTCCCCATTTCACACACCCGGAAACAGGGACTCAGGGAAGTTAAGACACTTAGGTCACAAGCTACAACCTGAGCGAGGGGACCAGAGCCCAGAGCAGCCGGGGAGAAGGGCGGGGTGGGGATCGGACGAAGCACCATCACACCAGGAAGGAGGGCTTAGTGAATGCCGGCAGAGCGGTAGCTCCTTTTGGCTTGTCTCACCTGAAAAAAATCCAAGCCAGGGAGTGGGGCAGACGTGTAACGCATCAGGGAAGGCGTAGCAGGAAGATGGCAAGTTCTAGACCAACCTGGATGGTTTAGCAACTTAGCAAGACTGGTCTTAAATAAAGGGCTGGGGATGAAGGTTAGTATGAAGGACCTGGGAATAATCTGCACACTGTGAACAATGAAGTGAAGTAACGTACAGTGCAGGAGCAGGGTTAGCACCACGTACCTTTGTACATCTGCTCAGGAACCTTACTCCTAGCCTTCAGCCCCTCTCCAGAAGTTTCAGTCTTGAGCAGCCTCTGATTGGCCATATTGAGTGTTCTAGAGCTAATCACCAGCATCAGATGAATGGAAATCTCTGATTGGCTCCTCTGGGTCACCTGGGTCCCTGGTGGGGGGGGAAGTGAGGTGCTGTGGGCCCCCGGTAGTTCTGTCTCAGGAGGACCGGAAGCCAGGTGGGTTGCAGGGACGGGAGGAAGTGGAGCCTCTGGAGAGCCCTGTGTCCGCATGTCCCCAGGACAACCCCTTCCGTCAGAGGATGGCCCAGGTCTTCTCTGAGGACGGCGACGGTCATATGACCTTGGACAACTTCTTGGACATGTTCTCTGTGATGAGCGAGATGGCCCCGCGTGACCTCAAGGCCTACTATGCTTTCAGGATTTACGGTGCGGGTGAAGGCCTGTACACAGCTCAAACACCACCCAGGGTGCCCATTCAAACCTAGGGTAGCACACATCTGTCATCACAGCACTCTGGGAGCCTGCAGCAGGGGGCCACATGTTCCAGCCCAGCCGGGCAATTTAGGGACACAGACCCTGTTTCAAAATTTAAAAAAAGAGAAAGAGAAAGAGCTGGGATGTAGCAGAGACCCTTGTTGAGCTACTAAGTAAGCAAAGACCAGTTCTCATGGTGCCTGGTACCTAGTAGAATCCTTGTTAATTGACAAATGAATCACGGCTGATTCCTACCCAGTCCCGACCCTTTACCCGGCACCCAAGGATGCTCTCCCCAAGGCTCAGTTTCCTTTTCTGTGCCATATCTACAAGGCCGTGTCCAGGGAGCCTTGCCCACCTGCCACCTGCCATCCACTCCCCTGTCTGCTCTCCAGACTTCAACAACGATGACTATATCTGCGCGTGGGACCTGGAACAGACCGTGAGCAAGCTGACGCGGGGGGAGCTGAGCGCAGAGGAAGTGAGCCTGGTATGTGAGAAGGTGCTGGACGAGGCAGACGGAGACCATGATGGACGGCTGTCCCTGGAAGACTTCCAGAACATGATCCTGCGGGCACCTGATTTCGTCAGGTAATGGCCCGACACCCCACACAGTCCACTTCCACAGAGACGCCCATGGACACTGTTTATGAAGATTCCTCTGCTGATTCATTTGTGATCTTGAGACTGGTTCTCCGTTTCCCTGGTCTCAGTCCTTGAGTCTGAACAGTGGGTCTAGTCAAGTGCAGCATGGCTAGACTTGGGGCTGGGGGTACAGCTCTGTTGTTAAAGCACTATCAAACATACGGCCCTGGGTTTGATTTCTTAGCACCCCATAAACTGGGCGTGGTGGTACACACCTGTAATCCCAGCATTTGGGAGGCTGAGGAAGGGTGATTACCATGTGTTTGAGGCCAGCCTGGGCTCCATAGTGAGTTCAGGACCAGCCTGGGCTACAGAGCAAGACCCTGTCTCAAAACAAAAACATGGCTGGGCTTCAGTTCTTGATGCCTGAAAATATATATATATATTTTTGAGATAAGGTCTCAAAAGCCTGTGTAGTCCAGGCTGGTCCTAAATTCACTGTGGAGCCCAGGCTGGCTTCAGACTACAGCAATCTTCCTCTGCCTCAGCCTCTTGAGTGCTGGTACTACAACTGTGTGCCACCACGCCCAGCTAAACTTTATGTGGTCCTAGGAAATCAGACCCAGGGCCTTACCTATGCTAGGCAAGCACTTGAACCACTGAGCTATGCCCCCAGCCCCTGCCTGAACGGTTTTGCAGTAAACACACTGTGCAGTTGTCCTCAGAAGCCTGGTGGTAGAATCAGAGCCCCAGATACAGGGTGATTTGTAGAGTTAAGTGAGTTAACCCAGGGTTGTCAAAGTATAGCCAGTGGGTCACATCCTTCCTGGTTTTGGACTTTGCATAAGCTAAGATTTTTTACATTTTCAAATGATTGAAAAGGAGGAGGATTTCTAATACTCTGTGTCAGGTGAAAATGCTATCAAATTTCTGTGCCCATAATCAAGTTTTATTGATGCCCAGTGACATCTGTTGGTATACATACTGTTTGCTTTCATGGTTAGCCTTTTTTTTTTTTTTTGAGACAGGGTCTCACTCTGTGCAGGACAGTCCTCCTGCCTCAGCCTCCCGAGTGCTGAAGACCCAGGGCTCTAGCCCCATTCCTCAAAAAGAAAGTAAAAAGAAGGAAAGAAACACACACACACACACACACGAAGAAACCCTGGATCCCTACTGAGCATAATCCATGTGTGCAAATCCACGTCCCCGCCCTCGTCACTTGAATCCCAGCTCCTTTCTCCCCACCACACAGAGGACTCAGCTGAAGCCCAGAAATGTGCAGCTGTGTACCTGGAGTTGCACAGCACATCTGGGCTAGGGCTGGATGTAAACTGATCCAGGGATGTGTGCTCAGTTTCCATGGGGGATGAGAGGGCCACCTTCCCCCAGCCCCTGCCTGCCTCAGACCGTAGTAAGGACAGACAGGTGTGGTTCCTGATCACTGGTCTTGACTTCCTCTCTTTGCACACAGCACCTTCCATATCCGCATCTGAGGACCCGTGCTGATGGCGAGGAGCTGTTCACAGAGGCGGGACAGGCCCATACCCCATGGGACTGCAGTCATCTGTCTCCCTCCTTCCCCTGCTCTGGGAATAAACTAAACACAACTCACTGAGTCCTTGACTGCTGGGGGGTCCATTTTCCACGCTGAATCTGAGGACAGGAAGGAGAAGCTGGGGATCTCAGCACTTTGTCGTGGGACCCTGAGAGTGGCCGTACCCTCTCTGAGCCAGATCTTACTGTCGTATGGGAAATGAGGCACTGATTTTCAATCTTTTCCCTTAAGAGGCTGTGAGTCTCCATAGAAAGATGGTGGAAGACCCGCCTCACCTGCTGCCCCACGGGCTCCCAAGGCCGACCTTCGTCTTCAGCCACTCAGGTCTTTTTATCCTTCCATCCCTGAGGCCCTTGAAGGGGTAAGAGACTTTCACTCTTTGCTGACTCGTGGGAGCTGCCTTGATGGGAGGAATGCCATTCACTGAGGTGGGGACAGCACTCTGCAGTTAGGAGTATCTGCCTTCTGCCATCACAGTGGCTTCTGGGATGTCCTGGCAGGGCTGGCCACGGGGTAGCCATGCCGTATTTGGAGGGCGTCCCGGGCCACACTGCATACCTTTGCAGGGGCTGCCACAAATCCCACATGAGGAACTCCACTTCTACTCACCGGGACATTGCCCCGGGATCCTCTGCTATGGCCCCAGCCAGTCCAAGGAGTGGGCATTCCTGCACCCAAACCAGCACTCAGGGACCTCCTCAGCCACCTCCATACCCTGACTGCCCTGATAAAGCACCCGGTGTACGGCAGATCCTCAGAGTTTACTGCCAGTTCCTTCTGCAGGGGAACCGTCCTCCTCTTCATTTTCCTGATGAGGAAGCAGGTGTAGAGGTCTAGATTCACCGGAGGTCACACAGCACTTTGATATATGCAGCGTCCCTCCAGAGCCCACCTCCAACCATGACGCCGGGCCCTTTTCTCCCCGGGACCGCAGACTGAACTCAGGGCCTTCATGCTGAGCTACATCCTCAGCCATTTTCATGTACTTTATTTTGAGAAAGGGCCTCACTAAACTGCTGAGACTACAGGCCTGTACCACTGAGCCTGATGAAAAAATATTTGGTGGTTAAATCCAAGATGCGGCACTGTGACCTCGAGGGTCATGTGAAGATGCGGAGAGTCCAGCTAGGTAGACACATGGGATGCCCGGCCTGTCATCCTAAAAAATGGTGACAGTAACTGGGTCGCCACCGGCAAGGGCAGGAAAAGCATTTTTATCCCACCCACTCCCCACCCCTGAGTCTGGGGGAAATGCGGCAGTTATGACAGGCAGGAATGTGGTCTGGAGATGGCAGTAGCCCCGGCTACTGCTAGCAGTAGCCAGGTGCGAAGGGTGGGGGTCGCATGTACTCCTCAGGGAGTGGGTCCTCTGGAGTCTCCAGCCCTGGTACCTGGGAGGACAGCGTCCTTAGTACCTGTCGGGGCCAGCGCCTGTGACCTGAGGTTCCCTCACTCCAGGTACTGGCCCTGGTGGCTCTCCTAGAGACCTCGCTGTCCCCTGGGGCCTGGAGCTGGGAGGCATTTCCAAGGGATGTGGCTGTGCGTAAGTCCCTGGAGACTCTATCTTCCATGGCCACCCTGCCCGATGGCCTCTGACTGTCCACGCCAGCCTTGGAGCTGGGGTTCACCACCGACGGTCCTCCGTCCCCAGATGACAAGGCCTCAAGGTGGCACTTGAGCTGCTGCTGAACCCTCCTGGCAGTCAGCGGCAGCACCTTGAGGCTCCTCCAGAGTTTCAGGAGGGTCTCCTCCAAAGGTGCCTTTGTGGGGTGGAGGGATGTGGCCATTCTCTGGGGCTGTCCCTCCACCTGTGCACATGGCTTCTTGTCCTCAGGCTGACAGGCAAGGGTCGGTCTCAGGAGGCTCTGGAACAGAGCAGGGTACACCTGGGCCAGGCTGTCCACCTGCTTCAAGTCTGCCCCAGAAATCGGGGAAGAATAGGTGTGGTGGCTCAGAGCTAGCATCCCAGCACTCTGGGAGGCTGAGGCAGGAGCATGGCAAAGCTCAGCCCAAACCTGGGCAATGCAGGGACTTAGCAAAACTCTTTTCTCGAAATCTAAAATAAAAAATGGCTGGAGATATGGTTTAGTGTGAAGGCCCAGGATTTGATCCCCAGGACCAGAAACCGTGTACAGAAGAGAGCCAGGTTGGGATGGGGGTACAGCCGGGGAGCGCTGGCCTGGCATTTGTGAGACCCTGGGTTCCACCCCTGCACGCACATGCACACACACATGTGCACACACACACATGTGCACACACCTCCCGAAACAAGAGTGGAAGGGAGAGTGTTTCCAGCTGTGGGGGCCCTCCCGCCTCTGCCTCATAGCTCCCACAAGTGTGAGAAAGGCACTGTTAGGTGGCTTTGTTGCTCAGGTGCCCTTTGCGTGTGATTTGTTTTTAAAACATGAGTGTGAGGTGCTGGGAGGTACCTCAGCCACGAGAGCCCTTGTCTATGAAGCCCAAGGCCCTGGGTATGACCCCCAGCACCACATAAGCTGGGCATGGTGGCGCCCGCCTGTAACCTCAGCCCCCAAGAGGCGGAGGCAGGAGGACTGCTGAGTTTATGGTCAGCCTGGGCTCCACGGAGCTCAGGACCAGCCTGGACTAGAATCAGTCCCTGTCTCAAAGCAAAACAAAACAGAACAAAACAAATCAAAACACAAAACAAGGATCCGAACAACGGAAGGGGTCAGAGGAGGGGGCAGGCGGGGAGGGTCAGGAGAAGCCGACATGGACGCCGCAGTGTGAGAACCCGGGCTGCGCTGCCCTTCTGGGAGGCTCCTCCTCCCCGGCAGCCTGGCTGGCGGTCCCCGTCCCCATCCCATGGCACACCTGCTTGGCGGCAGCCTCCAGGTGAGAGCCAGGCCCTCCGGCGCCATCCTCAGGGCCGGCGGCCTCCTCAGCCAGGGCGTTGAAGTAGAGAAAGAGGTCCTCGTAATCGGGGTGCGCTGGGTCCTTCTACAGGCGGAGAACCCACAGGTCCGAGGGAAACCCTAGGCAGGCCCCGCCCACCGGGCTGCCCCGCCCCAGGCCACGCCCACAGGCCCCCTAAGGAACCGCGCAGTTCCCACCCGCTCCTCCTGAACTCCAGCAAGCGGTCAGCCGGCAGGTGGAGTGGGGCGGGTGGGCAGAGCTGTGGCAGGGGCGCGTCGGGAGAGGCCAGAAGGGGCGGGGAGGGAGCAGGGAGCGGATGGGGGTGGGGAGGGGGCCCTGGGGGAGCCCACCTGCTCACCTGCCTGCAAGGCAACATCAGCAGCTCCCCGTGGGGCCTCACGGGCCGGCGCTGGTGAAAGGCGACCAGGTCTTCCAGCGAGGCGTGGGCCGCATCCTCCCCCGGCATCGCCAGCCGCCCGTCCTCCTGAACCTTCACCATGTAGTGGTGGCAGCAGTCCTGTGCCCTGCGCACACGTGGGGTGCGATGGTGGCATGGCTTCTTCCTTCCCTCCTTCTCAGCTGCCCTTACGTGCCTCAGTTTCCCCACCCTGATCACCGCGGACACACAGGGGCTGGGATGGCGTCCTCCACCCATCCCAGCTGCCCGCAGGCACTGGGCTTCAGGTACCCCCACTCCCCACCTCTAGGAGGCTGGCCCCAGGAACGCCTGTGAGGATGAGGCAACCCACGCAGGGGAAAGCTGAACTTAATGGCTGCCCAGGGACACATCCGTAGACATGAGAGGAAGGACAGTTCTGGGGTCGAGCCTTAGCCTAAGGGCTGTGCCAGGGGCAGGCCAGGTGCTCGATAAACACTTGGTGCATCGATGAATGTGCTTAAATTTCAGGTGCTCGATAAACACTTGGTGCATCGATGAATGCACTTAAATTTCAGAGTGTGCACTTTTTTAGGATTTAAGTGAAAAAAATTGTTCAAAAAATGAAAGATGTATGATATTTATGAGAAACTGGCTTAGTGGATACTTGATAGATGGGTGCTAACGACCGTTCTAATCTGTAGGTGTGCTAGAACAAGTCTTGTTCTTTAACATTCCTTGATTTCTTTATTTTGAGGCATCAGGGACAGACCCAGGGCTTCATGAGAAGGTGCTGCCTGTGGCCTCGTGTGCATGTTGCGTCTCATCCCACCTCACATGGAAGGCCCTGAGTTAAATGACAGCATTCCCGTGTTAGACAGCGAGAGCGTGGGGAGGCACAGGGAGGTGGCACACCCAGCCTTCGAATGTGGAACTCAAGACTCCATCTTCCTGCTGTAACTCAGTGAGCCATAGCGCTCTTCCATTCCTTTGGCCTGGAGTCCTTTGGGTGTGACTATTAGACAGGAGTTTTTTGTGCTTCTGAAAGCTCTGAGATCCCATTGTAGGCCGGGAGGCCTTCGGGAATGAGGCCACACTCTGTTCCTGAACACCACTGGGGTCACTACTAGACTGTAGGGTGGAGCGGAAAGCCACAGTCCCTCTCAGAGCCCTGTGTTCTGGTCTGAGACACACCACCCCAGCTACTGCTGTGTCTGCATCTGCTGCATACAGCCAGAGCTGCAGCCACACACTCACTGCTCAGCCAACTCTGGCCAGACCCCCCAGTGTTCATACTCTAGAAAGCTGTGGCAGGAGGCATTCCTTGTCCCCAGAGCCCTCCCTCCTCCCACTGCTGTGGCCTCACTTGTAGGACAGTGTGTAGCCCACGTGGCTGTGGCTGACCCGGATGAGAAAAGATCCAGGAGGCTGTGACTCCAGCAGGTTCTCTGCGTCCCTGGAAAGGCACACACGGGGTGAAGGGAACGTGGCCCTGGCCCGCACCCCACTCCGAGCCTCCCAGGTCACAGCATCCGGGACAGACCAGGCCGCCAGCTGCCAGGGACGGCAGCACCCAACGTTCGCAACAGACAATCTAAAACTAAATTGTCTTGGTTGTTTCGAGCCTCTAGACAGTGGGGACAGAGGTGTTTTCCCCAAAGTGGCAGCAAGTCTCCAACACCCCGGCCTGTTCGTCCTTGTACAAAGTGAACTGTTTTCAAGCATGTATACATATTAAATGTCAGTGTCTTTGGTAGACTGGAGTAAATAAAGTATATGGTTAAATTAACTCTTTTGGTACTGGAGATTGAACCCTGGGCCTCTGCACTGAACTATATCCCAGGTCTATTTTTTTCATTTACCTTGAGACAGAATCTCACCAAGTTGTCCAGGTTGGGCTCAAACTTATGATCCGCCTGCTTCAGCCTCCCAAGCAGCTGGAAATCAGGTGTACCCACTATGCCTGGCCCTTTTACTATTTGCACTTTAGTCTCTGACATATTTCAGCTGCAGCTAGAGGAATGGCACGGTGGTTAAAGCGCTTGCCTAGCGAGATCAAGGCCCTGTGTTCAATTCCCCAGCACCACATAAGATGGACTTGGTGGTGTACGCCTGTAATCCCAGCACTCAGGAGGCTGAGGCAGGAGGATTGCCATGAGTTCATGGCCAGTGTGGGTTCTATAGTGAGTTCAGGACCAGCCTGGGCTACAGAGCAAGACTTTGTCTTAAAAAAAAAAAAAAAAGAGTTGCACCTCAGATCCTACTTCTGCCTTAGAGGTGCTTGTTCTTAATTTCCTGTGGTAAAACTTCCTGTCACGGTAGTGTGGTGGCGTAGGCCTGTCATCCCAGCTAGTCAGGAGGGCAAGGCCGAGGATCTCAAGTTCAAATTCAGTCTGGGCAACTTAGTGAGCACTTGTTACAAAAGCTAAAAAGGTCTCGGGGAAGGCCCTGGATTCCTTCCCAGCACCGCAGAGGGAGACTACTTGGGACCCAAAGATCACTGAGGGGCGGGGTTCCAGTGTAGGCACACTGTGTGGAACCTAATCTGCAGCCTTCTGGGGTTGGGGGGAGAGGCAGGGCAAGGGGAGCAGGGCGGGGTGAGTCCTCACCCACGTGAGATGGTGCCGTGGAACCACTCCGGGATCCCGTCTCTGGCCAGCTGGCCCATCTGAGTGTGCACAAACCAGGCCAGGCGTGGGGGCAGCGTTCTGGCCTGCATGGTGCCTTCTGGAGAGTGGGGTCACCTGGGGAGAGAAGGAAGGAGACAGGAAGGCTTGGGCTCTGGTCTCATCTTTGCAAGGATTTTTTTTTTCTTTTTTTGAGGCAGGGTCTTGATCTGTGGTCCAGGTTGGTCCTGGACTCACTAAATAATCCAGGCTGGCCTGAAAATCCTGGCAATCCTTCTGCCTCAGCCTCCCAAGTGCTAGGATTACAAGCATGCACCACTACGTTCAGCTGATCTTTATGTGGTACTGGGGATTCAAACCCCTGGGCCTTGTGCGTGCTAGGCAAGTACTTTAACTACTGAGCTACGACCCCAGCCTATTCTTTATTTCTGATTTTGAGACAGGGTGTCTTGGCTACTTTCTCATTATGGGGACAGAATACCTGACATCCACAGCTTGAGGAAAGGTTTATTTTAGCTCACAGTTTCAGAAGGTCACAGTCCATACATGGGCGGCTGGCAAGGGAGAAGAGGCGGGCTGTCCACGGAAGGGTGGACACGAAGCCACGGGAGACAGGCAGTGTGGAACCAGTGTGCACCCTTCCAGGTTAATCTCCAGGCACCTGCACCTTCCAGCCAGGCCCGCCCTCAACAGGTGATGTACAACATCTAAACACACAAGGCTTTTGGGGAGCACTGCAGAGCCAAACCACAACATAAAGTCTCTCTAAATCACTAGGTTGCTCGGGCTTGGGCTTGTGATCCTCCTGCCTTGGGCTCCTTCTGAAGCCTGCGTTGTGAGTGTGAGCCGCCACAAGGCAGGTGCCTCAGAGCCAAAGCCCCGCACGCTGCCACAGCATGCCCATTCCTCAGGCTCCCCCCTTCTGGGTCCCTACACTTGGCCCACCGCATTCTTCAACAAAAGCCTTTGTCACCGGGCATGGAACTCAGGAGGGAGTGTGGTGACAAATGACAGTTGGTATTGACTTTCTAGCCAGGTGACAAGCCCACACTCAGGGATGTGGCCCGGTGGTATTCATGGCAGGCAACAGGAAACAGATCCGCGCTGGCATGTTTAATAAAACATAGCCCTGACCACTGACTGCCCTCTGTGTGGCCCAGCGGTGACCCTGGAGATCCAGCAGGCTGGGGCCGCCTGGGGCGTGGGCCTGGCATCGCAGCCGGAGCTCAGCTGCTGCGGAACAGTCACGTTGCTTCTCGGAGCCTGCACTTGCCTGCAAAAGTTTTATTTGTTTTCTCACGGGTCCTGAAACAGGCCCGGGGTGCCGGCCACATCCTCAGCCCTTTTATTTTTTATTCAGAGACCCCATTTTGCTAAATTGCTCACCTGTCCAGGTTGGCCTCAAATTTGTGATTCTCCTGCCTCAGCCTCCTCAGTAGCTGGGATTGCAGGGGTGTGTCCCTATCCTTGTACCCAGCTAGGTTGGCGAGTTTTGTTTTGAGTAGCCCAGGCTGGCCCTGGACTCAGGACAATCTACCTGCCTCAGCCTCTGAGTGCAGGGATTACAGGTGTGTGCCACCGTACCCAGTTTTTTTTTTTTTTTTTTTTTTTTTTTTTTTTTTTTGAGACAGGGTCTCGCTCTGTAGCCCAGGCTGGTCCTGAGCTCACTATGGAGCCCAGGCTGGCCTCAGACTCACGGCGATCCTCCTGACTCAGCTTCCTAAGTGCTGGGACTACCAGCATGCATCCCCATGACTGGTTTATGCGACGCTAAGGAATCGAACTCAGGGCCTTGCGCTTGCTAGGCAAGTGCTTTAATTGCTGACTTACTTCTGCAGTTCAAACGGCCAGTTTTGTTTTGTTGTGCTGGGGATGAAGTCAGGACCTCCTGCTCGCTGCTGCTGCCCTGCTGGGCTGTGCTGCCCCGGGATTCGGCTGCGACGTTCGTGTCCTCCGTTACCGTGGTGTCACAGCAGCCTACAGAGGGCAGTGCAGGGACAAGGGAGCGCCTGGAAGGAACCAGCTAGACCAGGGCGCCTTGAGGAGTGTAGGCCGATCCTTCTAGGTTCGTGGGCGCTCTGACTTTGCAGTGACAACACTCAGGATGTGGGCTGGGAGCACAGCTCAGTGCTTAGGGCGCTTGCCAAGCAAGCACAAGTCCTGGGTTCGATTCACTGCACCACATAAACTTGGCGTGGTTGTGCATGGCTGTAATCCCAGCACTTGAGAGGCTGAAGCAGGAGGATTGCTGTGACTTTGAGGCCAACCTTGGCTATACAGTGAGGTCAGGACCAGCCTGGACTACAAGTGCAAGATCCTGCCTCCCAAAATAAACAGGCAGGCAGGCTCAGGTTGTGTCTCCGTATCCACGCACTATTCTACGTCTGTCTCCTGCAAAATATACCAAGAATTCCAGCTGTGATCCAGCGAGGGGGTCATGTCCAAGCTGATTTTTTTTTTTAAACCTTGGATAACTCCTGCGTATCCTCCAATATCCAGTATGAACGCCCCTCCTCCAGGCTGCCCCTGGGCCACACATATTCAAGCTCTTTCCTCACCTCCATGAGGACATCATGGCTGTGCTGGAGCCCAGCAGTCTCCCTCCCCTACGCTTTGCTTTTGCTCTCTGTCAACACACAGTCCCCCCCTCCCACCCCACGCCTTTTTGAGACAGGGTCTCAATCTGTAGTCCAACTTTATCCTGAACTCATTAGGGAGCCCAGGCTAATCTTGAATTCATAGCAATCCTCCTGCCTCTACCTTCTGAGTGTTGGGATTATAGGCGTGGGCTACCATACCTGGCTTATGTGGTGCTGGGAAATTGAACCCAGAGCCTTGTGCTTGCTAGGCAAACGCTCAAACCACTGCGCTATTCCTCCAGCCCTTCCTTTTTAAATATTTAGATTTCTTTGACCATTTCAAGTGTTGATGAGGATGCAACCCAGGGCCCTGGTGCTCAGGCAGCTGAGCCCCAGCTCCTTTTGCCCAGGGTCCCCAACCTACGCAAGCTTTCCCCGAGAGCTCCCAGGCCCAACCCCACAGCTCCTCTCTTGCTCCGGGATGACACATACCTGGAGCTCCGGCAGCCTGGCTCACTGGGGCTCGGCAGCCACAGGAGCCTGAGTTTCGGTTCAGGGTCTCTGTGTCACGTGGGTGGATGTGGCGCCGCCCAGCACTTCCTGTTTCCTCCCAAGTGGACCCGGGGCGGCGCTGGGGCCCCCAGCTTCTCGGAGACACACGTGCTTCCTGCCAGTCGCTCGAGGAACCTTTATTAACTACCTGCTCTTGGAGCAGGGGGAAGACCCAAGATGGGTGTTGCTGTCCATCCGCAGATCCTATTCAGAACCTTCAGGCTAGCTTCCTTGTCCTTTCTAAAATAAACCAGAGGGCTGGAGGAACAGCACAGCTTTTTAAAGAGCTTGCCTAGCAAGCACAAGGCCCTGGGGTCTATTCCCCAGCATCCCATAAGCTGGGCATGGTGGCGTGCACCTGTAATTCCAGCACTTGGGAGCCAGCCTGGGCTCCATAGTGAGCTCAGGACCAGCCCGGGTAAGAATGCTTCAAAAACAAGTAAATAAATAAATGAACAAACCGGAGTCCAGAACTGGAGCTGGTGGTGCAGGCCTGTCATCCCACGGGAGGATCATTAATTTGAGCCCAGCCTGAGTACCTTAGCAAGACCCTTGTCTGAAAAATAAAGGCCCTGGGTTCAATCTCCACTACCGTAAAGAACTAAAAGGGCCCTGGACTTCGCTCTGGGCACCGGAAAGAACTCACTTCCTCTCTCTTTCAGCAGAAACAGCTCCTCCCAGGGGCCTACTGCGCCACCCCGTTGGGCTAGACAAACCTGGGGTGCTGCAGGTGGGGGTGAGAGTGTGGGTGGACCTCGCGTGGCCCCTGCACCTCCTCAGGATGGGAGGGGCGCGGGGCTGGACACTGTCAGAGAGGCTGTCCCTCGTCCAGGTGTTGGGCAGCTCCCCAGAGCTGCTCAGTCCCCTGTAAAGACAGGGTCTTGCTCTGTAGTACAGGCTGATCCCGAACTCATTCTGTGGCCCAGGCTGGCCTCAAACCCACAGCAATCTTTCCGCCTCAGCCTCCAAGCGCTAGGATGACTGAGGTGCACCAGCTCACACCGTTTAATACCCTCTGTTGTCCCTTGCGGCGGATAGGCAGTGGGACGCTGTGCTGCAGGCCGTTATCACAGGCGCTCGGGGAGGAGCCCAACTGGGCAATTTAGCGAGTGAGACCTCGTCTCAGAATGAAAAATGAAAACGGGGTGGCAGCGCCGCGCCGCGCGAGGGCAGTGGGTCCACACGGCAGAAAACAGAAGCGACGCTCCCGGGATCCCCGGCGCGGGACCACGCCCCTCGCAGAGCTCCGCCCCAGGGGAGGCCACGCCCCTGCCGGGCCCTCCCAGGCAGGTCCCTGCCCACCTGGTCCTCTCTGCTTTCTGCGGCTTCGCGGCCAGGCGCTCTGGAAGGGGACAGGTGTGTGCCAGCTCACTGGCTTATGTGGAGGTGTGGAATCAAAATCTGGGCTTAGTGCTTGCTGGGCAAGTGCTGTAACCACTGTGCTATTCTTCCAGCCCCTTGGCCTCTCTTCATAAAGGCCCCACACCAGGGAACAAGTTTCCCACATCTGAGCCTTCTGGGTAGGGGGAGAGACACAGTCTGGGTCATACCATCTGGTGTGGTCATGTCATAGCCAAACCATGGCACCAGTGGAATATTACTGAGCCACAAAAGACACAAAGCACTGACACACCACAGCGTGGAAGAATCTGGAGTCATGGCGCCAAGTGACAGGGACCAGACAGGCCACGTGGAGCAGGGCTCTTAGCAGGCACATCCAGGCAGGAGGCGGGTTGATGGCATGGGCATGGGGCGGGCTGCTTATGGCGACAAGGTGATACACGCGCTCCGAAGCTGACTAGCGATGCCCACACAGTTCTATGCATGTACAAGACCCTGCGGAACTCAAGGTTTGGGAGGGGGGAATTGGATGGTGTGCAACTTGTATTTCAATAAAACAGTTATTTAACAGAAACTCCAGGGACACCTCTCTTTGTACCAGGGGATGCCAGCTGGGCCAGCTAGCTAGTACCACATCACCAAAGTCCTTAGAAACAAGGAAACTGAGCAAGAGGCCAGACATGAGGTGGGGAGAGGTGTTCAGGGAGCTGCCATGGCCTCGCTAGGGGGACCTGGGTGGGAGTTTGGGGCAGACTTTGTGGTTATGTGAAACCACCTGTTTCTCACCTTGAGAACCGTGTTTAATAAGTAGCCCATACCCACTATGCAATACGCTCTGGGTTAGAAGAGCGTGCCCAACTTCAGGCCAACAGTGTCCTGGGCATGTTTCCACAGCCCTGGTCACTACACTTGGCTCAGCTCTGATGCTGGGTAGCTTCTGTGACTCCAACCTTGTGAGTGTGGCACTGG
The DNA here is from genome assembly GCA_004027205.1 of Ctenodactylus gundi. Lineage (NCBI taxonomy): Eukaryota > Metazoa > Chordata > Mammalia > Rodentia > Ctenodactylidae > Ctenodactylus > Ctenodactylus gundi. Next base: position 88,838 of record PVKB01005279.1, read on the forward strand.
GATTGCACCCAGTGTCTTTAGGCTCAGTTATGCTTCCCCAACTCTTTTTTTTTTTTTGAGACGTGGTCTAAGGTGCCCAGGCTGGGCTCTAACTTGCCATCTTGTGGCCTCAGCCTCCCACAGTAGTGGGACCACACGTTCACATCACTTTGCCTCTTTTCAGTGCATTTTGTCTTAGGGTATTTTCATCTTGGGCTGGCAACCACATGGTTAAACCACGGAGCATCTGGCGGTAGCTCAATGCAATGACCCGGTCCTTGTCAGAGGCGAATTCCAAGTAGGGACACAAGATGGATAACTGTGATGACGACGGTGAGATGGTGGGGTAGTAATGCTGGTGGCAGTGGTGACCAGGAAATGATGGAAGTGGTAGTGGCGGTAGTAGGGATGATGAGGGTACTGATGCTGGTGGTGGGAGTGGTAACGGTGGCGCTAGTAGTGGTGGCAGTGGGAGTGATGATGGGGAAGATGATGGAAGTCTGGGGCAAGTTATGTGATTGAAACCCTCGGGAGGATTGGCTCTGAGACTGGGGCAAGTATGGCTCAAAGGTCCTGCCTGGATCCTGTCCCAGCATCAAGCCGAACCTGAGGGGCTGAAGGTGTGGCTCAGGGGCTGGAGTGCTTGCCTAGCTTGCCCAAGTCCCTGGGTTCAGTCCTCCAGCACGACACAGTTAGCTGGGCATGGTAGCACCACAGCAGAGGCTGAGTCAGGACTGCTGCCAGCTTGGGTGAGTTTGGAACATGCCTGCACAAAGAGTAGTGAGACTGGTCTCAGTTTAAGGAAAAAAAAAAAGAGAGACAGAGAGAAGCTAGAAACAACACATCTGGCAGAGATGTAGGAGAGACAGGTGGCGGGAGAACAGGTGGGAAGATAAAAAGGCCGAGTGCTGGGCGAGGTCCCCAGGGCAGAGTGCCGGCTGGACACAAGGCCCAGCACTGCAGGCAAAGGGTGAAGACCAGCCTAGGGAGACAGCGGGGCCTGCTGGGGCAGAAACCGTCAACCAGGAAACTTTTTTGACACAGGGTCTTGCTCTTTAGCCTGGTCCTGAACTCACTATATAGCTCAGCCTGGCCTTGGGCTCACAGCAATCCTCCTGCCTCAGCCTCCTGAGTGCTGGGATTAGAGGCATGTGTACCATGCCTAACTTTATGTGATGCTGGGGAATCGAACTCAGGGCCTTGTGCTTTCTAGGCAAGTGTTTTAACTGGTGTGCTGCTCCTCCAGCCCCGAAACTTCCTTTTCTTTCGGTGCTGGGGACAAAACCCAGGGCCTTGCAAGTGGCAGTAACAACAGCCCCAGCCTTTTAAAATTGTAAGTCGGGGTCTTACTAAGTTTCCCAGGCTGGCCTGGAACTTGCCATCCTCCTGCCTCAGCCTCCAGAACAGCTGGACTACAGCCTCATGACCCTGCAAATGGCAAGAGAGACCCCAAGAGTGCCCTGGGAGCATTCCCACCCTCCGCCTGCTGCTGGTCACAGTGCAGTCAAACCAGAGAACTGGAAGATGAGCTTTAATTTGCTTCCCTTGAGCGCATGTGTCGGTGCACAGGGCCTGCGGGGTCCAGGGAGGGGCTGTGGTACAGCGCTGGTTTCAGTGGAAAGATGGGATCACGATGCCAACCACTCGGGATGACAGCAGCCCAGGGGAGGAGCAACACAGGCCGGGGCTCTTGGCACAGCCCGCCCTTCGCCTGGACACCGGTCCGAGTCACAGTCTCTCTGGAGAACAGAGCTGCCAGGACAATGATGAAGACGGTGAGAGCGGCTGGTTGGTGCCGTCGCCAGCCTGTGGCCGTGGAATGCCTGCGCCCCTGCCTGGGCAGGGACAGTCTGTGCTGGCCCCAGCAGCCGGGCCCAGCGGAATCAAACACGAATTGCCATTGGCACTATGGATCTGGAAAAATAAAAATCTCAGCTAGAAAGAAGGTCCCATTGGAGAAGGCAGGACAGGGAGGAGGGCGCCTGCCAACGGAGATCGTGCAGGAGCAGCGACACGGGGGCTCGCACAGCCAAGGGGCGCTGCACAGGCCTTCGTGCCAGCTTGTGCTTCCCTTTGGTTTAACAGGTGTGGGGGGTGAGATGCATTTGTCACTTGTCTGGGAGAAGACAGGGCAGGCGCCAGGGTTCCCACGAAGGGCAGGTCGGCACTGGAGGTGCTGCAGACAGGACCCGGGCCTGGGAGGAGGCTGCCTTTAGGGTCCCAACGACGGATACACCTTGGCTCTAGCTCTCTCTGGTATGTGATAGGTAGGGGCCCATCTGGCGGATGTCCCAGGAAAAATAGCAAATTCTTAACTTTTTCCATCTCCAAAGTTGAAAAGATCAGTTACTAAAATAAACAATTTCTCAGTTGGTGCTCTGGTGGCCGGGGCCCAGGGGCCGGGCGCTGGAAGTGACCCCAGCTGGTGCAGGGCTCCTGGGGACCAGCATGGTTCGGCTGGTGTGAGCTCCACGTTGGGTGGCATCCTCACAGGAGAGTGCATCGGAAGAAGCTGCTCCTCTTCTGCTGGTCAGGTGTGATCTTGACGCCCTGGCTACTCCCCTGCGGGCTGTTGCCTTCCTGAAGTCACGGGGGTGGGGGTGGACGCCATTACCCTGGATCTGGCCACTCAGCCATCCATCCACTGCCTCTTCCAACCACCCGTTCACCCATCAACCTGCCCTCTTCCAACCACCACCACATTCATCCCTTACCCATACTCCTCCCACTCCTTACCTCCTTTCCCACCATACATTCAGCCCCTCACTCCCTTCTTTCTGTCCTCCTTCCTATCTCCCCCCACCCCTCTTCTTTCCCTCTGGCCTGGGTATGGGTACCACTGCCACTATGCCCTGATGGTGTCCCTGTCCCTGGGTGTGTGACATGACCTGGCCCAGGGTTTCTGCAGCCAGGCCCAGGGGTAGGTGAGCAGCCAGGTGACTGGGGCGCCCACTGCGAGCAGGGGATCCTTCATTTTTCTGAAATGGGATCTTAGTCTGTAGACCAGGCTGTCAACTCACGGCAATCCTCCTGCCTCGGTCTTCCAAGTACGGGATTACAGGCCTGTGTTACCGTGCCTGGTTTATTTGGTGCTTGCTAGGCAAGTGCTCTAACCACTGTGCAACTCCTTCCAGTCCTTCTGAAGCAGGGCTATCTCTGAGGATGGATGATGGAGTTACAGGGCCAAGAGGGTGGACGCTCTAGATGCTGCACAAGGCAAAGTACTGGCCCTGGCAAAACCTGGGTCTCCGTGGCCTCCTGGCCTCAGAACAGGATGTCTCATGTGAGTTGTTTCAGCTGTTATGGTTGTGGGACTTTTGCAGGACAGCAACAGGCAGGGCAAAAACACAAAGGGAAGGGAGACAGCAAGTGGAAAGCACTGGAGAAACAATGGAAGGCCATGGGATGCGTAAGAAAACCCAAAGGATCCAGGCGTGACGGTGCGTGCCTGTCACCCACACCAGCACTCTTGAGAGGCTGAGGCAGGAGGTCTGTGAGTTTGAGCCTGGCCTCGGCAACTTAGTGAGACCCTATTTCAAAATCAAAATGAACCAGATTGGGCTCCAGAGCAAGACCCTGCCTCAAAAAAAAAAAAAAAAAAAAAAAAAAAAAAAAAAAAAAAAAAAAAAAAAAAAAAAAAAAAAAAAAGAAAAAGAAAAATGGGCTGGGGATGGAGCTCAGTGAGACTCAGGCTCAATTCCTTGTGCCTCACGGACACACATGCACACCACGTGTGCCGAGGACTGCAGACTACATAATCATCTATGCACTGAACCTAAAAAGCAGGCCAGGAATGGAAGGGTAGGTGGTGAGGGCCTGCTGGAGGCTGGAGAAAGCCCAGGGGCTAACACAGACTTGCAGGATGAAGGCTCGGGGCCAGGGATGCAGAGGCTGGGCCACACTCACAGGGCGAGGACACTGCAGAGGTTGTGTGGTTGGGTGCTTGGGCAAGGCCTTGGGGACTCAGCAGGGCAGCCCCAGGTGCAGCAGCATCCATGGCTCTGAGCAGGAAGGCTGCCTGAGTCAGCTATGTTCCCCATGGGTCACCCTGAGCCTCAAGGCCACAATGCCACTGTGAGGACTTTGCCAGTCACTCATACTCCAGCACTGGACACCTGGCTCCGAACTGCGCCCTAAACCTTTGCTCTGAGTCAGTCACCACATGATAAAGCAGACTCACTGACAGGCTACCTCTCCAATGGGCAGTGAGGACTGATCTGCGGGTGGGGCTGGACTGGCAGCACCCCAGATACACCCGACTCCTCTCCCTGTCTTGGCAGTGTCATGTGGGTCTGTTGGACCTTGGACAGAGAAGCTTGAGCTGGAAAGGGACTGTCACCTGGAGATGGCCATGGATGCTAGCCCAACACAGACCAGGCAAGGTCTGGGAAGCATACATACTTACCAACTTTTTGTCCATCTTTGCTTTGATGTCCCTGGCAAGAGTGAAAAATGCCTGTGGAAGGAGGATGGCATGAGGAACTGCAGCATGGTGGGACCAGCATGGGGACAGTGCAGGGCCTGCCTCCTGTCCTTACCCAGCCCTCTGTCCAACCGTAGGCCTTACCTCTTCCCATAGCTGTGAGGACAGAGGACCTGTGTGGGGGCCACCTATCTAATGGCAGCCATCCCAAGGGCAGTGGGATGTGCTCAAGGAACCCAAAGGCTAGCAGACCCCATCAGAAGAATCTGGAAGAATCTGGAAGGAGCAGCCAGCTCCTGGTTCCTGGTCCCACTAACATCTCCTCATGGGGGTCGGAGTTGGGTTGCCCAGCCCTGTGGCTGCCTCTGTCTCAGTCCCTGGGCTGTACCCTCCCACTTCTAACCTCCTCTGTGCTCCAGAGGGTGCACAGAGCGACCTCCAGAGGACAGAACACTTCCCAGGCAGGGGCTGGAAGAAGGGAAAGGGAAGGGGAAGGAGAGTAGGGCCGGTGGCTTGGTGAGGTGGGAGGTGGGGCCAGGTGCCTGGCTCTGTCCTTCTCTATGTGTGACAGGGGCACAGTGGGCCACCTGCCAAGCTGGCATGGCTACATGGACAGAACAGGATGACATGAGCCTGGGCTCCCTGCTCTATCCTAATCCCAACTGAGTCTGTATGTGGGCAGTGATGCAACCAAGGGTGGAAATTCAGGAATGCTGGGAGTGCAGCCTCAGTCTCCCCCTCTGTAAGCCCACCCGTGCTTCAGCCTGGGACTCACATTCTCTACATTGATGTTGGCCTTGGCGCTGGTCTCCATGAACTTGATCCCGTAGTCTAGCGCCAGCTGCAAGGGGGACAGATGGATCAGCGCTGAGCACCCTAACTCAGAGGGGCTGGGCGGTGGGCAGCACCGGTAGGGTGCAGTGAGGTTGCACTAGGGAATCAGGGGTGCTGCAAGGAGTTGCCAGGCAGAGGGGCAAGGTGATGGGAGCGGCTGGGAGGCCTGGTCATGCTCTCCCCTTACCCACTCTTCCCCCTCCCCCATTCAGCCCAGAGCCCTCCTGGCCCTCTCTCGCTCCCCCTCCCCCCGGCACCTGCCCATCAGGAGACCAATGTGTCCCAGAGTCCCCAGTTCCAGGTAAACTGAGGGCACATCACCATGTGTCCATAAAGACTGTCACGCCTAGTGGCACAGGGCTGCCATCCAGTGTTCTGGGAGGCTGAGGCAGAACTGCTGGGAGCTCGAGGCCAGCCCTGGCTCCATCGTGAGCTCAGGACAGCCTGGGCTACGGTGAGACCTTGTAAACCACCAGTTACCAGGCGCTCACACGCACCTTCTCCCCGCGCTCCCTGGACACTTGTCTCTTGTCGTTCACGTCACACTTGTTGCCCAGGATCATCTTCTCCACGTCCGCAGAGGCGTGCTGGGGGAGGGGACAGGGGCGTGGCTACCTGGGCTGGGGGCGGTGCCTCTGCCCCCATATGCCCTGGCATGGGGCCATGGGTGTCACCGCGGCTGGTGTGTGGGGGGAGATGCTCAGCCCCACCTGCCTCTCTGTGAGCTAAAGCAGGCAAGCTAGGGGCTGGGCTCCTGGCACGTGGGCCTAAGGTGGGGAGTGCACTGATGCCTGGCCCTGGATGCCACCCTTCTGGGGATGCCTGCGCCCGGTGCTCCTGCTGTCACCAGCCCCAGCACCTTATTCAACACAGGGGGGTCCTTCTGACTCAGCCTTGTCCCTGGGGAGATGCCCTGTGGCCAGGCCACCGGAAAGCATCCTGCCTTCCTCTGGGACTCCATAAAGTCCAGCTGCCCCTGCCTAGACCCTGGGCCAGGCACCCAGGGGAGCCCCCACCCCTCCCCACCCCACCCCAGGAAGGTGTGTCCTGGCATCAGCACCGATGTCCCTGGGAGACCAGCTGGTGATTAGGCCGCCCACAGAGTGACCTCTCCTTTCGCAAGGGCCTTGTTGGTGGGCCTGGTTCCTGATGAATCTCAGACATGGGACAGCTAGTCAGTCCCCCAGGCTGCAGGTCCTGTATCTGGGGAGACTGCGGTAGCAGTGGGGTGGGGGCAGGAAGGAGGCGGGAAGAGAGTGGGAAGGGGACTGGAGCCGTGGCCTTGCTCCTGGCCTGCAGGTCAAGGGTCCTTCCCCCCTAGTCACACCCTGCTCCACCTCACTCAAAGTGCAGTGTGCAGGCTTTCCTGCTGCACTCCCCTAAGCCAGGCTGTGAGGCTCCCAGAACCTCCTCTAATGCCCCGGGCTCGCCATTGCCAGCGACAGTGAAGCGGCAGACTGGCTCCCAGCTCCCTCGGGTCTCGCCCCAGCCAGCCTCACCTCCTCAATGTTCCGGATCCAGTTCCGGATATTGTCGAAGGACTTCTCGTTGGTGATGTCATAGACCAGCATGATGCCCTGTGTGGGGGACACAAGCTCCTTGGGGTCTGGCTAGGGGCACGCGTGGGCTTGCACAGGATCCCCGCTGCCACTTCCCGGAAGTCAGTCCCCTTTTCATCCCCGTGGGCTCCGTCCTCCCCTCTGTCCTGAGGAGAATTTTCTGCCCCTGTGCTGCGCCTGCTACCGGGCGCTGTGCTGCACAGCCCGCTGCCTTGGCCTCGGCCTTGCTCTCACATCAACCCCACAATGGGAGCCTCCTGGGAGGTCCCCACATCCCCACTCTGCCCCAGAGGGCACTCAGGACAGGGTGGAGGGGCACCATGAGGGGGCAGAGCCAACAAGTTCCAGCCTGAGTGTGCAGCCCTATTCCTGCAGCAAAGAAAGGCAAAAATCGCTGTTTATTACAGGAGAAACTGAGGCCAGGGAACTGCAGCCTTCCAGAGACCAGCTTCAGTGGGGTGAACCCTACAGGACTGATGGTCCTGTGAGCAGCTGCCTGCGCTCTCCTCACTATGGTCCTGTTAAGTTGTGCACGTTGGCTTGAACTAGGGATCTTCCTGCCTCAGCCACCACAGTGCCGGGGACTAAAGGCATATACCAACATGCCTGGCTAGAATTCCAACTTGAACTGACTTAAACTCAAAGCTTCAAGATGCTTGTGACTTCTTATTGGCTAGCCCAGGTGGTGGGAGGTCACCCCATCTTGGTGCTGGCACAGCATGCGGGCACTGGGGACAGATGGCAGGTGCCCAGCCAGCCATCTTCCCCTGCATGAACCTAGGTAGGGTCTGGGACTGCAGCCTCAGGCTCCTGGTGGTAAAACAAGGGTTAGGAGGCCAACAAGCACTCAAGCGGAGGGGGATCACAGCTAGGAGGCAGAAGGCAGCCCTGGCTAAGCCCTGGGCTGCGGAGGCCCTTTGGAGTCCGCACACAGCTGTGCGGAGGGGATGGGAGCTCCCTATCCAGCCCAGGTCCCTACACCACCAACCTCCTCCACAGCACAGCAAGGAGAGGGGAAAAAGATGCAGAATTTTGAAGCCAAGGTCGCAGTTGCAGGATTGCATTTCTCTGTGTTTCCGACCTGAATTCTTCTCCGCTCCAGGGAGTGGCTCTGAGCTGCATCCACACTCCAAGCTCCTCCCACAGCACAGCCACATGCACCCCCCCTAAGCCCCTCTCACCACAGCTCTCACTGCCCACTCACTTGGATGACCTGGCTCCATCTGTCTCTGCCCCGAGTGGCAGCATCACCCCCTGTGCCACCTCTGACCAAGGAAGGGACATGGGGGGTGGGTAGGTACGGCGCACTTGGGCAGAAGCCCATTTTCACCACACACTGACAAAGCACCACACACACTCGCCGTACCATCGCGCCCCGGTAGTAGGCTGTTGTGATCGTCCGGAAACGCTCCTGCCCGGCCGTGTCCCTGTGTGCAAGACAAGGTCAGGGTGTTAGTGACACTGAAGGGCGGGAACCTGCATCTGCCCCGCATGGACCTGTTGCAGCCACCAGGAAGGGACTAGGGCACGGAGGGCCTCCACTGTCTCCTAGTGGGGACGCGGTGGGGCCATGACCGTCTCTGTCTGTGTCCCTTCCTCGCCTCTCCCGTGCCTTCCTTTCCCAAACTACTTCCGGGTATCTGAGTCATAGAAGAGCCCACACTGCATGGTTTTGGTTGTGCCAGAGGGTAGGTCCTGGGGTATGAGATCTCAGCGCTGGCCATCAGGGTGTGCTGGCCAGCTTGGAACAGGTGCAGGGCACATTCTGGACCACCTGGGTTAGACACCACTGTGTCCAGCCTGACTTCTGGCATAGAAGATCCAATGATTGGGTTAAACATGACCTGAGTGAACAGGGCTGAGGCTGGGACAATGGAACCATAGCTGGGACATGTCTCCTATTCCTGGGTTCGGGGCTCCTGCCACGGACAGTGCTATGCGTGGGTGGCACAGACACCCCTCACTAGGTGGTAAACTGGCTCTGTATTTTTTTTAATTGCTGGGGACAGAACCCAAGGCCTTTGTACATGCCAGGCAAGGGCTCATCAATGAATCACACCCTAGTCTTAAAACTCTCTTTAGTTATAAATTGATTTGCTGAGACCAACTGTGAGTGGCATTAGTGGCCAGGGAGAGTGGCTCTCTTCTCCACTGGGTCCTGATGTCAGAAGAGCCTTGTCTCCCCGGGAACATGGAGAACAGGAGCAGGAGGATAGGAGGAATGGCAAGTACCACTTCTGCTTGCTGGCACAATGTCACTTTGGCCTTGGGCACAAAGGCTGATGTGGGGCCACCTTGCTGGAAGTGGAGGAACTTCCATGGCTCCGGATTTACCATGCAGCCAGAATCCGACTGACTACCTAGATCTGTGGAGTTTTTTTTTTTTTTTTTTTTTTTTTTTTTTTTTTTTTTTTTTTTTTTTTTTTTTTTTTGATAAGGTCTCGATCTGTAGTCCAGACTGGTCCTGAACTCACTATGTAGCCCAGGATGACCTCAGACACAGGGCAATCCTCCTGCCTCAGCCTCCTGAGTAGCAGGACTACAAGTATGTGCTACCATGCCTGACTTAAGTGGTGCTGGGGAATCAATCTCAGGGCTTTGGACTTGCTAGGCAAGCACTTTAACCACTGAGCTATCCCTCCAGCCCCAATCTGTGGACTTCTAAAAAAGATTTTTTTTTTTTTTTTGTAGGGCTGGAGACAGAACTCAGGGCTTGCATATGTTAGGCTAGTGCTCATCACCCAGCCCTTTTATTTTATTTTTATATTGAGGCAGGGTCTTACTAAGCTGCCCAGGCTGACCTGGAACTTGTGATCCTCCTGCCTCTGCCTCCTGAATGGCTAGGTCTACAGGACTGAGGAATCTGTGCTGACAGAGGCTGCAGGCCTAAAGTCAAGATTAGGGAACAGACATGGCCTGGGGGAGGGCAGCCATGGAGGGCCTCTTGCCAAGGTGAGACTCCCAGGCTGTGGCTCAAGGGAGGGTGGTTCTGCGGCGACCCCAGGCTCTGGCCGGCACGGAGGCCCTCTCTACCTGGTTCTGTGCCTATGATGAACAGGAGGGCAGGTAGCACACCGTGGCTGACACTAGGGACAGAGATGGGTCACTTCCAGCTTCCCCAATGCTATGTGGCAAGGAAGCCAGCCTTGGTGTGAGGGTGGCAGACCTGGCCATAGCGTGACCTCAGCTCAGGGCCCAGTGCCCTGGGAGGGAAGAGGAAGTGACAGGAGTTGGTCATGCTTCTGAGCAGTTGACACTGAGAGAAGCTCCCACTGGTGTCCTGCTGTCTGTGTGGCCCCCACAGCCCCGCGGTGTGCAACCAGCCCAGGAGTGGCTCATGCTGGGACACATGGGGCAAAGACGCCTCAGAGCACTGTGTCCTGGGCCGAGTGTGAGACTGCTGCTGTAACAAGGGAGGGGGTGGGGGGGACAGTAGGGACGGAGGGCTGCAGTCCCCAGGGCGGCAGGGAGTACAATGCTCACCATATCTGCAGTTTAATTCTCTTGCCATCAAGCTCTATGGTCCTGATTTTAAAGTCAATTCCTGAAAGAAATGAAAAGAAAAAGGCATGCCATTGTCAGCCCACGTCCCAAACTGTGTCCCAACCTGAGCCAGTACGGGCTGCTAAGGTTCAAGGGTCACTAAACTGCCACAGCCTCTGATCTCAGACTGCCTTGTCCCATGCAGTGGGGACCCTGGGCCTCCCCTTAAGGTGGTGGGGACCTTGGGCTGGCCCTATGCTGCCACTAATAAGACCCCTATCTCGGGGTGGCCTCGTAGCCCTGTAGCCCTCACTCGCCTGAACCTGTCTCCCAGGATACAGGGTACCCACCATGCACTGTCCCACACACAGACCATGCCCTCTCTTGCCCCCTGGTCTTTGCATGTGCCTATCCTCTGTAGGTGGCCTGTGCCCCACCTGCCTGTCAAAGGCCACCTAAGAAGCCTTCCTGACTCACCACCTTTTCCACCTACTGCTTTAATCCTCTTTGCTCAGGGTGACCTCAGAGCTCTCCCACCTCCCACTGCTTTCCTGCGGTCCCCTCTCAGCCTCCAAAAATACAACTCCAACCATGTTACCCAGCGGCCCCTAACCCCCTATGGAGACCACCAGCAGACAGGTGGATAGATACAGTGTGCGCCAGCCACACAGTGGCATATTATTTGGCTTTAAAAAAGGAATGAAGCACAGACATATGTTGTAACTACACATGAAGCTGAGTAAGAAGACAGACACAGAAGGCCACAAAGTCTATGATTTATTGATATGAAGTGTCCCAATGAGGCAGATCTCTAGATACAGAGTCCAGCCATGGCTACAGGTTGGAGGCAACAGAATCTGAGGGTTCAAAGGGCCAGCTACAGACCATGGGGGTGTGTTTTTGACATGATGAAAATCATGTCAAACGCTGACTGTGGTGATTGATACACAATTATGTGGACATACAAAAAACACTGAGTTGGATGGACAAATTGTATGGTATATGAATCAGAAGTCTATTTATTTATTTGCTCATGAGATAGGGTCCCGCTCTGTAGTCCAGGGTGGTCCTGAACTCACTATGGAGCCTGATGTCCTCAAACTCACAGCAATCCTCCTGACTCAGCCTCCTAAGTGCTTGGATTACAGGTGTGCACGTCAGCAAGCCTAGTTTATGCGGTGCTGGGGAACCAAACCCAGGGCCTTGCACTTGTTAGGCAAGCGCTTTAACCACTGAGCTATGCCTCCAGCCTGGTATCAAGTTTAAAGAACAATCAAACCATACCCCACACCCAGGGGCTGCTTTGCACTCTCCTGGAATGCTTTCCCCCGCCACAGCCACCTGCCTACCCCAGGGCAGGCTCAGCCATCGTCCCATCCTTCCTTCTGGGTACAGCTGTCCTTTAGGAGCTGCTGGGGGATGGGGTGGGGGCAGGGATCCAGGACGCACAGTGGTGCTCAGGTCCCTTAGGTAGTGTGACAGAGTTTGCACAGACCCTGTGCACATCCCCCCACCCCCCGGCTATGTCTAAATCATCACTAGGTGACAGATTCCTTAGCATCAGATATGCCCACTTCAGCAGCTGTCACAGAGGATGTTTAGTGAAACACTCTGTGTCTGTTCTCTACAGATGGATCTTTCCCTAACAGGTTTGAGTCCTGTGGTCAGGACGAGTAGTCATGAGGCCAGGAAGGGGAAGGCCCAGCGCACCCGCAGCAAGGGTGATGGGAGTGGTCTTCCTGAGGACCCCTCACATCCAACCTCTGCTGTGTCTGCCCTCTGCCCGTGCCTGGAAACCAGAGTCCAGGAAGGGGATAAGTCACCCTGCCAACCTGCGGGCTGTCCTGAGGCCAGCAAGACACAAGCCTGCAGGCACCACCCACCCTGGAAGCCTCTTCCTGAGTGCAGGCCTCGCCCTCGTCCCTGCCGTTATGTCTGGGTGGAACCTATCAGGAGCTATGGGGAATCTGCGAGGACAGACCTCTGTCCTGTGCACACCTGGGCTGTGGCCTTGCAGCACCTCACTTCCCCAAGTCACCTGGGCTGACAGCAGGCCACAGGGTCTCTGGGTTCCTGTTCAGGGGTAAGCCTCTCAGCAATACCAAGTGACTTGCTGTAGTACTACACGGTTCCTGGGGGTGGGGGAAGGCCTGAGCTAGGCCGAGCCCAAGGAGCAAGGACCCAAATCCACACCAAAGCGGTCCACAAAGCTCACCGATGGGCTCTGGCAGAAAACTGAGTGGCCACTGGATCCCTCATTTATCACAGGAACGCAGAGGTGGCTCCAGCTGAAAGGAGCTCTTTGGGGAATTAAAGTGTCTGTCAAGACTCAGTGGGCCAACACACAGGGACAGACACATGCTTAGTGGGCTGGACCCCTCCGGAGTTTCCTTAACACACCAGGTTTAATTAAGAAAGCGTAAACTTTCTGAGGCCTTAACTTCAAGGTCATGGCGAATTCCCCTTCCCTGGTGATGGAGGCGGCAGGACAGCTACACATGGGAGAGCAGCCCTGAGTTGGGAGGAAGGAAGCTGGGCTCAGGTGCAACCTCGCCCTGGAAGGCCACCTGACCGAGAACACCTTTGACCATAAATGATGAGGCTGGCCTCCTCAAAGCAGGGTGGGGTTTCTGGTCAAGAACTGAAAAACCAAACAAACCCCCCCCCCCGCCCCCAACCGACTTCCCGATGCTTGTACTAACAGTGGGAAACTGAGGCCTGGGTGGGAAACAGGCCACAGCGTCTGGAGTGACCACCTCTTCCTTGTTGGTGGGAACTTGAGGCCGTCCTGAGGTCTGGCCTTCGAGTGGGAGGGATGCAGAAACACCTATGTGCACACAGGAGCCACTCTGCCTCCTCTAGATGGCCTCTGGTGGGGATGACACCCCCTTATTCATTTTATAGCGGGGTCCTCAAACCCCAGGGTACGGGCCAAGGCAGACAGTGCCGCATCTGCCCTGAAGGAACAGGGCTCAGACAGGGGTACCGCTTGTTCAAGGGTGAACAGCAACTGGTTTCCAGCCCCATTCCCTCCGCTGGGCACCTGACACATCCTCATTTACACCGCTGGGTCAGAGGAGGGTGAGGGTGGAGGCCGCATAGGGTGAAGCCAAGCTCCTGCCCCTCTGTCGCCCTCCCTGTACAGCGCTGGACAGCTCAAGGCCCACTCAGGTCACTGTGAGCTCCACCTCTGTGGATGAAACCAGTGATTCTGTCCAACCACAACGTGAGCGGGCACTACGGCAGAAGCTGTCCTGCAAAGTGACAGCGCGGCTCCGGTCCCACACACGGAAGTCGAGGCTATGTGCAGCGGTGCCTGAGTTTAGCTCTCACCTATTTTGCACCTTCTGGGGGAGGGCAGGTTCCCGCGCAGGCAGGTGCCACCCTTTTAGAGAAAAAGCCACTCATGGAGGAAGAGGACCGTGTAAGGGAGACTACCTCATCTCCCCAACATCCCGGAGCCTAGCTCCAGGGAGCATCAGCTGGGCTTGTCTTGGGGCAGAAGCCCCTAGTGGCATCTCTCCGGGGCAGCCAAGCCTTAAGTTGGGGGTTCTAACCTCACCCTTGCCGGTGATCCTGGGCCTGACCTATGCCTTCCCTAAGCCAAAACTTCCGCATCTATGCAACGGGCTCGCGACCAGCCCGAACACAGACCACCGGGACGGGTACGAGACACATACGCAGCCTGGCACTCAGGGAATGCTCCGTCGGTCAAAGATCACCGACTGTCCCCAGGCCGACTCCCCATAACTCAGTTTCCATTTCTGAATGACAGGGAATCCCCGCCCTTGCTTTTCCGAGGGCCACTTCGAGGGCAGAGCGGGACGACAGGCGCCGGAGACACACGACCCCTGGAAAGCAGCCCGCGGGCCGGAGCCTCAGTGTCTCCCTTTGCAGAACGGGCGCCGGTCCCACCGCGGCCCGTCTTTCCCCTCCGGCCCCAATCCCGTTTCGAGAGGGTCGACTCTCGGCTCCCAGCACTGTTACCTATGGTGGAGATGAAAGTGGAATTGAAGGCGTCCTCGGAGAAGCGGAACAGGACACAGGTCTTCCCCACCCCCGAGTCCCCGATCAGCAACAGCTTGAACAGGTAATCGTAGGTCTTCGCCATATTACACTCTCTCCTGGACGGGAAGTGTGGACCCAGTCTCGCCACTGGCTGCTGGCCCCGTCCATCAGCGCCGAGCCCACCCGCCCATTGGCTTCGGGCCCGCAGAGCGTCATCGTGGCGGACGCCCGCCTCCAAGCCCCGCCTATCGCGGGGCGATCTGAAGGCGGGGCGAGAGGGGCGCAGAGCCGGAAGGAGTCCGAGTGCACCGCTCATTGGCTGACGCTTGGGATATGGCGGGCTGTGATTGGCCAGTGGAGAAGAGTCGGGACTTCAAAT
>PVKB01005280.1:0-103498 GCA_004027205.1 Ctenodactylus gundi
GTTTTGTAGTGAGCCCGGAAGGTCCCTTTGTTACTGTATGTCTTTTGACAGAGGTGGCAGGTGATGGGCAGCCCAGAAGGAAGGCTGGCAAGGCTCTGGTCAGCCTTCTCCATCAGGACACAGATGGGGTAGTCATCTTCCCCAGGGACGAGGCTCTGCTTGTCACAGTTCCCATCACTGTCCTCCATGAGCACAGCCCCTTCCTCGCTTGCCCCATCGGAGTCCCAGGAGGAATGGCTGCTGCTCTCTGACTTCATGCTTGAGGTAGTGCTCAGATCCAGGATGGTACCCTCACTAGCAGTGACAGAACTGTAGTTCTCCAGGCTGGTGCTGTGGACTTGGGTTATTGGGTAGACCAGACCGCCCATTCGACTGGTTCCCTTGAAGATGACTGATGTCTGGGAGGCTTGTGGAGTGAACGGTGCATCCTGGTAGGCCTCCTTAGCCACATCTTTCAGAAGGTAACCTGCAGGGAAATGGTCTTCACTGCTCTCCAGAGCTTCTTGGCTCAATGTTTTTTGGTGGAGGTTTGGGTTTGAACTATGTCTAGGAAAGTGAAAAGATGGTTAGCAAGAGAAGAAGAAGTTTTCTGAGTACCAGGAAATCTGTGGCATGGGTAGTGTGATGATCAGGGGTCAGGCCCTTGTGGCTGCACTATGTATTTAGGGAACACTGGTACACTGTTCAATGCTTGTCAGTAGGTGGCATTCACCAAAAAAGCCAACAGTTTGGAAGCTCTTCAACTGTCACCACATAACTAACATGTAATGCCCTGCATCTCACCTCTAAAGAATATCTAGCTACTTCCATTATGGACATTGAAGCAGTCAGATCCTGGAGGAGTACCAGTCACAAACTATAAGGAACTAAGCAGAAGATTATTTCGATGAAACTAGAAAGTATCTTCTTGAGGGGATGATGTCTAATGTGAGTACTGAGTACCTGAAATGTGGCTAGTATCATATACTATGGTGGCAATATTTTGGCTATACTAAATCAAATAAGCTATATTGAATCAATAAGCTAATTTACCTATTTCCTCTTACCTCTTAATAGTCTAATGCTACAATAATATTAATTTTTTTCTATGTGGCTCATCATCTTTCTACTGATAAGCTTTGGCTGAGAACATTTTTTTTTTTTGAGAGAGAGAGAGAGAGAAGGTCTTACTCTGTAGCCCAGGCTGGTCTTGCACTCACTATGGAGCCCAGGCTGGTCTTGGACTCACAGCAATCCTCCTGCCTCAGCCTCCTGAGTGCTGGGATTACAGGCATGTGCCACCATGCCCAGCTGATGTGCTGGGGAATCAAACCCGGGTATTTAGCACTTGACCTAGCATTTGCTAGCAAGCGCTTTAATCACTGAGCCATTCCTCCACCTCCGGCTTAGGGCATTTGTATACCTCAGAAGTTGTACAGGTGTGGGTGAAATTCTGGCTAGAAATTCAAAGAGACAGAGAGGAAAGGGAGAAAGAGAGGGAGGGAGAAGAAAAGAGAGGGATAGAAAGGGAGAGAAAGAGATGGAAAGTGATGGAGAAAGAGAGTTTAGTTCGTATCTGTGGTGTTTTGCTGTACACCAGACAGATGTTTTGCAAATGCAGCAGTGTGAGTTCGTCACCTTTGTTCTACCCAGTGACTGTTTCTGAGGAGCAGATAATGAGCACCCATTATCACACACACACACACACACACACACACACACACACACACACACACAGCCATCCTCCAGCCTCAGCCTCCGAAGTGCTATGATTACAGGTGTATACCATCACACTTAGCTTATATGATGCTGGGGAGTAGAATACAGTGCCTTGCACTAACTAGGCAGGTGCGTAAACACTGAGCTACACCCCCAGCCCCTAACCCAATACTGGTAAGCATATATGCCAAGGGCAAGTTAGAAAAAACACCTCACTAAAATGAAGAATTGAATTTCCTAAGATATGTGCATACGTGGAAGGCTTAATCACATTTCATAAACTTCATCCATCTTATAGTGTAACTTCCTTTATCCCTTATATATTTTGGGGGAGTCCGCATTCTGCTCCCAGATCACCCACTGTGCAAGAAGCCTCACAACTCTGCTGTGTCACTATGTCAAGGGTTCCAGGCTGCAGGGGCTGGAATCTGTCAGCAGAAAACCAGACACTAGATAGACATACAGATTCCAGTACATATAAGTCGTTAAAAAAGTCAAACACATTTGTTGCGACCTTGTATAGAAAGGTCCCTATGGCAATAAAACCAGGCTCTATGCCCAACTCCTGAGGTTGCCACTAACATCATGAGATATCTTGTGGCTCCTGTTTCCCTTTCTTAAACTGTAGAGGGTTAGATACTTTTCTCTAAGTGCCATGTCCTCTGGGATCAGTAACTACGGCAAGTGCAAAGACTCTGGAGCATGTACAGCTTCATGTCTTCAGGAGTTTTCAAAAATCCGGTGCTCACTGACCTTATCTTCCCTTCAACTTTTGTCTCGCTTCTATTTTAGTTGAGACCAGTGGTTATCAAAGTATGGTTTAAGAAATTCTAGTGGCTCCTGAGGCACTTTCAGGGGTTACCAAAGTCAACAGTTGACAATTAACTAAACATTATTTGCCTTTTTCTCTGTCATTCTCTCATGAATATTACAGTTTTCCAGAGGTTACACAATTACAACAGATCAAACACAGAAGCAGATATTAGAATCTAGCTGTTTTCTACTAAACTTGACATTAAAGATTTTTTTTTTCTTTTTTTTGAGACAGGGTCTTGCTCTGTGGTCCAGGCTGGTCCTGAATTCACTTCAGAGCCCAGGCTCACAGCAATCCTCCTGTCTCGGCCTCCCAAGTGCTGGGATTACAGGTGTGTGCCACCACGCCCAGCTTATGTGGTGCTGGGGAATCGAACTCGGGTACTTAGCGCTTGCTTTAGCGCTTTAACCACTGAGCCATTCCTCCAGCCTGACATTAAAGATTTGAAAGAAATATAAAACAAAGCTACTCATCTCACTGAATTACTGCTTTAAAAGTGCATATTTTCCATAAAAATGTTATACTCACATGTTTGTTATTTTAAAGTGACATAATAAATTGTATTTCTTCCCGTTTTAATTTTTAATATGACTAATATTGAGAGCTACAACCCAAATACAGAAAAACTCTTGAAAGTCTTTAGCTAAGTATAAAGGGGTTTTGAGAACAAAACATTTGAGCACGTAAGTATCTGGTTTAGACAAACCCCTTCTTCCAGGAAGCCTTCCTTAACTTCTCAAGGTGTCTAGGGAGGCATCCCCTCACGCCTATGGCAGCCTACATGTCTTCTTTCGTAACTTTTATTTTTGGTGATGGTGGTACTGGGAATACGGCCCAGGGCCTTCACACTGGGCGATATCCCCAGATCACACTTATTTTTGATTTTGAAACAGTGTCTCTAGGTTGCTAAGCTGACCAGGTTGGACTTGAATTCATCCTCCTGCCTCAGCCTCCCAGTAGTCAGGGATGAGAGGCATGCACCACCTGGCCCATCTCTAACAGCCTTTGTATTCAGTCATCATTACCTTTACTGGCCTGTCTCCTCCACTAGAGCAAAGGTGTCTGTGGGCAGGGACTGTGACCCCAGCATAATATAGAAGTTCTTAGTAAATATTTATTGGTTAAATAGTATCCAAGGTGTTGTCCCAGTCCCTGATAGATTCTAGGAAATGCTGCAGACAGTAACAGTGGCCTAAAGAGGAAAAAGTTAGTTGTCCTTACAGATCGTGATTTTCACCTTTGACTTAGAGAAAGAGTGGTGGCCCAGGCCTGGCCACAAAATCCTATTTAAGATGGTGCCATTAAAGTCACAGATTGTAGACAAGACGCAGTCCAAGTTCTAGACTACCGAAACTGGTAGTTTAAATTTAGGATACCAGATGCTTCCTTGTTGTGTCAAGGGTCAGACTCATATTGATAAATAGGTCAGAATATAAGAAAAAATATGTGAAAAAAATAAATATCAAATGAAAAATTATCTTGAATCTAATATATTCTAATTTGGTAGATACTGTAGACTAGAAGAGTTTCATAAATGTCAAAGATAATCGGCTGATGTGACCACCCCTTAGTAACAACAGCTCATTCATGAACAAACACTCCTCTTGGAGGATGAAGAAGCACTGGTTCACTAATTAGGGTACCCTAGTGGTTTGGTTTAACATCCTAGCAACAGAAACAGGAATTTTAACTAATATCTCCTGTGCTCTACCACCTTGCTAAAAACAATGAGTGTGTTCTTATGAGCCCCATCCAGGAATGTGTGTGGGAGTCTGTACATTTGCATTCTCTTAACAAATTAAGACATTACCATTCAAACTAAGTTAAGGATGGTGTTAAACTGCTTGTTTGAGCAAATGTAGCATTTTCATACTCTGTGAGCCACTTAGCATTTCTTATATTGTCTTTCATCAGATAGCTGATCCTTTCCTGAAGCTTCCTGGGTCCTCTTTTGGTCTGCCTGCTCTTCCTTTGTAAGCTGGGGAGGACAGTGACCTGAGTAGTGGCCGGTTACTGAAGGTCATGAAAATCAGCATAAGCAAATAGAGACGTCAGCACTGCCCCCCAGGAGTGACAGGATAGGACCCCTAGGTGGGCATGTGGTAAATAGTCTGACTGTGCGTGGGTGTCATGAAAAACTAGTATATTTCAACCACACACAACAGCCCCTGTAACCACCTACCACTCATCTTTGTTTGATACCTTAATATTTAAATCTTTCATCAAACAGTTATTCTCCAGTTCAAATAAGGCTGGTTAACTAGAAATCAGAGAAAATGTTTCATTTGAAGGGTTTCATATAATGAAATGAAAATCAGACAAGTTTTGGTATATTATAGTGATCATTTAAAAATCTCCCTCCTCTGTCCGTTTCAAATATTTAACTTTTGCCCAAGATGGCAATATGAGAACTAGTTCCTTATTTCACATCCTTAGGGTCAAGTATGTTCTGAACTAAGAAGTTCTGATTTCAGAAAGGAAGACTGATGGTATACACTGAAATGGAATGCTAATGTCTCCATAATAAATTTATTAGTCCTTCTGAACCAAATACACATTTAAAAAATCCACACAAAGGTATATTAGAAAAAGATGGAAAACTATCCTCACATTATTTTATGTTAGCTTTTGTAGCCAAAATACAGTTTAGATTTCTGGAATTAAAAATTAGTAAATGTAGAGATACCAAAAAAATTCATAGAATGGGGATCCTCAGACTGTGGTTCCAGGACAGCTGTACTGGCATGACCTGGGAACTTACTGAAGCAGACATTCTAAAAATAAGGCCCAGAATGCTGTGTTTTTGGTGCATGTTAAAAAACCACTACCTGAGGAAAAAAATGAGTGACAACAGATTCCTTACCTGTCCCTGCTCCTGCGGGATGGGAAAGTGGCACCGCAGCCCTCCACTGTGCATGTGTGTGTTTCTTTGGCATGCATGTTCTTGTGGTGCATCTTGACACTGCAAGCATTTTTGAAAGTCTTCTTACAAATGTCACACTGGAAGCGACTGTCCTCCTTCTGCCCTACAAATGTGTGCTGACCCACAGGCTCTATTTCTTTGGAATCTTCTAGACATGGAAAAGGCATCTCCCTGCTGGGCAAAGAACCAAAGAGTCCCCCAGCCAGCAGGTGCTGCTGCAGATCCATGTAGTCAGAAAAGGGAACTCGGGGCTCTGTTCCAGGTATGCAGTGGTGTTCACGGCCATCCTCCTCAGCTTCCCTTGGTACCACAGGCAATGCCAGCTTTGGCTCAGTGTCCCTTTCTGAACTATGTGTAGCCTGCTCAGGGGTTCGACTGATGATGCCTCGGGATTCAATCACTGATTCCAGATGACAGGACCTTTCTCCCTGAGGAACTGTCTTCCCAAAGCCTCCTGACTCTGTGTACTGCTCCCTAGGTCCCCTGTCTGACACAGGGCTGCAGGCTTCGGGCTCATCTTCACTGACCACCTGCAAGGCCATGTCTTCATCAGAGCTGAGGTTGTGCCTCTTCTCATTCACAATATCCACAGCTTCCTTCTCAATTTTGATAGGCATACTAGACTTCCGGGATTTCTTCTTGGGAAGAACATCGAATGGGACTTCATTGGCAGCCAGCTGTTCTGGGATGGAAGAAGACAGCAGAGGGAGGGAAGGCAGGAGCCCAGGGGTGTTGGCGAGCTCAGCAGGAGTGGCTGGGCTGCGGTAGAAGGGAAGGACCGGCTGCACTGTCTTTAGGTTGGGGAAAAGCACACCATTTTGGCCCATGGTTGAGAAGGCAGATTGGCCTTTAGGATCCTCTCCGGAACTAGCGTAACCAGGGAGAGGTCTGCATTCTGGAGACAGCACCGTGAACCCTGGGCGTCTGTAGCTCTCAGAGCTGGCCAGGTTCAGGCTGTTCCTCAGATCCTTGTCTCGGTTGTTTCTGTTCATTGGCATGTGCAGTCGTGGATTGGGGTTGGCACTGTGGCGGTTCCGGCTCCTCAGGGAGCTGAACACCATGTTGCAGCCTTCAATGGTGCACTTGTGCTTGATCTTCAGGTGGACGGCATTGTAGTGGATCTTGAGGGTGCCTTTGTCATAGAAGGTCTTCTCACATGCTGTGCAGAACACCCGGCCCTTCTTGGCACTCAGGCTGTTCCTTTCAGGCTTCACTTTGGCCTCAGGGGATAACTGTGTCCGTTCAAGCTTCGATATGACACTGTAGGGGCTGGAGTCACTTAAATGGGCGCTGTCTTCTTTTTGAGTAATAGCATCTGGACAGTTTAAGCACTGTTCTTTTTCAATTTGAAATGGTGTGGAATTGGAAGTTAAGAAGCTGCTGTCAGAGAATGGCCCGTGGATTTCCTGTTTGGGGTCGTGGCTTGGGTCCTGACCCTGCTCCAGCATGTACTGTTCAGGCAGTGACCCTATCAGGGCAGGAGGCAGGGGGTTGAAGAACTGGAAAGGCAGCATGAAAGTCATGTTGTTTATGAGGTTCTCGAAAGGGTGTACACTGCTGGGACTTCCTTTGTCCACAGGAGTGGGAAGGCCAGAGCCCCTGGGGCTGCAGCTTTCAATAAAAGCCCTGATGTCTACATTAGCTGTGGAAGAGGGTATGAGGATGGCCTGTTCTTCTTTCTCTTGGATGGCCATGAGCTCCACTATGGACTTGGTCTCTCCAAAGCGAAGGAACTGCTGCAAAGTGGCTACTTCTTCCTCACTGGTCATGATGCTCCAGTGATCCAACACCTTTCCTGATGCATCCTAATTAAATCCAAATGAGAATTTAAAAGTGTCACCAATTGACTAGTCTTTATTATTTTTCTCTAAGAAAATAGTCGTTTGATCAGGGCTTCCACTCGACTACAGAATAGTCTCGCACATATCAGATAAACAAAAACGTCCCCTCTAGAGGATCACAGGGCTTGTGGAGTTCAGCCCCTGGCCACATACTTTGTGAAGAACATAAATTACACAAATGGAAGTAGTGGTCTTACAGATGGCCCAGAAGAGAGAAACAAAATTTACATTACTCAAACCCAAGTCAGGAAAATCTGGTTATTATTTTTCACGTTATTTCAAACTAAGTGTTTGTCTTACATTAGGCATAATCATTTCCCTACTAAAATTAAAATGCGTATCATTTGAACAATAGTAACTTCTTTATCTAAAGAGTACAGATGGAACAATCAGTCCTAGATATAGCTCAAGTATTCATTTGCTGTAAGTTTAATAGTCTGCCCAACCAACTACCATCAGAAAACAAATGAACCTGTATTGATCCATTGCCCGTATTCACAAAGCAGAGCTGTAATTACACTGGAGTGCTGGAGATCTTTCAAACTCTAGCAAGGCCTAACTTTCCCCAAAACTACAATAAATATTTTATCACAGAACATGTATTTGATGGCCTACTGAGATTTTTCACAGTGCATGTAAGAGTTCTGAAGATGATGAGGAATGTAACATCATGAATTTTTCATGCAAGAGAGGTTCAAGGTAATTGATTCCATATTTGTAATCCTAACACTGGAAAGCAACATTATTAGTAACATTAAATATTGATCTATGTCATAATGCAAGATCATGATGCTACTTTACATAAATGGTTATTTCTAGACTGCAGGGGATCCTGTAGTGAAGGGGAGCAAACAGGTTTCAGGGTAATATTATGAGTTTCAGAGTTATGCAGAAATGAGTTCGGATACTAGATCTACCACATACTAGCAGCATGGCTTTCAGCAAGATCAAAGAGTACTCGTAGCTTCTGGTTTTTCAATTAGAAAATGGGGATGATTTGCTAACCCCAAAAGATTACCTAGGTTAATAAACATATATTACTAATGTTTATTTTAATGGTATGGCATATCTAGGACTGAAGTGCATGTCATTCATCTCCCATTTCAGTGAAATATTTACCCAAGTTAGCTGACATTTTCTAGTGTAGTGGCAAGAGACAAAACGTTATATTTATTTCGTATCTCAAAGGGATAATATAGTTTATTACAGGAAACATGTTCTTTGCTAGTAAAACACTCTGATATCATCTTCGTATATGAAAGATGAGGCCTTACACCTCTGGCATGGTCTGTGGAGGAATGTTAAGTTACTCTGAAAATAAAAAGGAGAGAAAAGATGAAGAACATATAGAACAGTGGAGAAAAGAGAAAATATGAGGTCCAAATGAGAATCATGAGAAGGAGGACAAAAGGAAAAAGGAGGCGGGGAGAAGGAGAAAGAGAGAAAGAGATATAGGAAAAGGGAAGAGAAGAAGGCAGGAAAGAGACACAGCTAGACACAACAGAAAAATACATGCACACACACACATACCACAGGGTGGTGGGTGAGGAAGAGTGAGCAATGCATAAACACAAATATCACAGGATGTGGAGACGGGGAATGAAAATCAACAGTGGGTCAGCAGAAGGCTTTAAGGAAGAGAAAGAATGGCATGAAATTGGAAGTTGTTTGCGGTATGATTCTGGAATGTAAGTTCCCTTTCTGACCCTCATTTCCCCAGTAAAATCTGACACTGACAGAACCTGTGTCTGAGGGGAGTTTGAAGAAAAAAAAAAAAAAAAAGAAATGGAGGCAGTAGCCAACATTGGGCAAGGGGTATATCATAGAAAATGGAGCTCAGTGAAACCCGTATCAGAGAATGTGTCAAACTCAACCTGAATTTTCACAGATATCTTGGAGAAAACATAGGAACTCCTTCAGGTACAAGGCTTACTTAAGTCATTAGAAAAAATATCAAAGGGAAGGATGTTCATCAATGATTGTATTACAGCTGGCAATTAGACCAACTAGTTACAAGGGCACTAACTTCTGGGGACACTAGGGAGAAAAATACCTGCAGCACATATCCACGGATGTAATCCTGCAGGGTCCAGTCCAAGGCATGGAGGATCTGAAGTACCTCATCCTGCTTGAGCACACTGAAGAGCCGGTCCAGTAGGATCTTCAGGCGCACGGGGATGGCCTGGGTCCCGTACAGCATCAGGCTGCTGATATCAAATACCACATTGGACTGGACGATTTCTACCTGGCTTGTTGGATACACAGGGGGAATCCTCAGCTTACTAAGAGCTGAAAATCAAATTAAAGAAAGACTGTTTTGCAAAATTGTACTTTCAGGAGAAATAATGCACAGAAACAAGACTAGGGATAATTCTCAATTATGTATACCCACAGAGGAAAAAACCAAACACAAACACACAAGCAACCAGTAACTTTAAAAACTATCAGGCTTCAAATTATTCAAAAGAAATTCTAAAATAAAATTGACCAGCCTACGCCATTTCCCCCCTTCTTGTGGCATCCCTAAGAAGTTTAATTATCACAAATGGGGAAGGGACAAGGAAAAGGAGGAAACACAAAGGCAGGAGCTGCTGCGTAACGAAGTGGAAGGCCAACCAGGGGCAAGGGATCTGAAGTTGAGAAGCCTGGGCTGGGGAAACTGGGAGAGCTGATTAGAGCCCTTGTCTACTGCTTTCTACTTGTGTGGCCCCCTAACCCAAGCTGCTCAATGCAATAATCATCAGCCACATATGGTTACTTAAATTTAGATTAAACTAAGTTCAATAAAATTAGAAACTCCATATTCAGTCATTCACATTTCAAGTAGTTAGTAGCTGCATTTGTCTGGTGAAGAATTGTCAGATTCAGCCAATTGAAAAATAGGAAATCCAGGGACAAATTTCAAATGAACAATAAAGAATGAATAAAAGATTTACCTATACTGAACAACTTATCAGGAATGCTAAAAAGACCTAGAGGTTACTTAGTAGCACAGAATGTTTCTGTTATTACAAAATAAATAGCACTAAAGCCCCAGGTTTTTTTTTTTTTTTTTTGAACGGGGTAAATAAGACATCACAGAGTTGTTGTAATAAAATTCAGAGGTAACATATAAAACTGTTAGCCTGCTACTTGACACACGAGAAACTTAAGAAGTTAGCAGTTACTCTGAGGTATTAATTCACTTCCCAGATAATAGTAAGCTATTAAAAGGGAACATGGCAGTCACAAGAAAGGGGAGAAACTGAAGCAGTTACCATGAGCCACCCATCCGTGTCTGCACTGCTCACACTGACGATGGTTTATCTTCCCAGGTTTAAAACTCTGGCAACTGCAGTTCAGAGTACAGCCGATAGCCTGCAAAAGAGGACACACATGTGTGAGGCAACGCAAGTGCTATGGAACACAGACTGCATTTACAAAATGGAATGTACTCCCCTACTCGGCAGCGCTCACGGAGTAATGAGTGCCTGTCTGTGCCTGGCCCAAAGGCACTCACTGGACCATGGGAAGGCAAGCAGGTGGACCAGCCCGGGGGAGACTGTGAACACATCACACAGATATTCTGCATGTGAGAACACGCAAAAACATCAGGGCTTGTAAGAAAAGAGGATGGCTTGGAAATAAATATCCTGCTTTGTTATGAGGGGGTAGAGATAAGATCAGCAGTCACACTTCTATCAAATCTCTAAGTTGATTAGAGAGGCAACTCTGAGAGGTGTACAGAAACCATTCCAGATCAAGTAAAAGGGAGAACAATATGTACCGACAGTAACCCATGCGCAGGGTTTGCTACCTGCACGTCCAGGAGGAAGGAAAGGCTGAAAATACTTGATGACATGTAACACCTGGCTACCTTGAGGAGGATTCCCTGACTCCACTCACTGGACAGACGAATGTACAAGTCCTGCACTGGTGCCCCAGTTGCATGCTGTTGTGTGCCGTTCAGTGTGGTTGTGTTGACTATACAAAAATATAGCTGAAATAGAAAACAGAGATGCATGTGTTCAACAGAGTTCTTGCGTTTTGTGTTAAGAGCAAAGTTTCACAGATACCTTTAAGATGAGTTTCTCCAAAGGAGACAGAAGCTTGAAGAATACGATCTATTATTAAAGAGAAAAAGCCTCAAAGGAGCTCTGTCAGTGAGGTTCCTGGGAGGAGGCTTCGGTGGATTTTGCCTGCCTAAAGGAAGGCTTAAATGAGGTAGTATATGTGTGTTTGAGAAGGGAGAAAAAAAGTCCTACAACTATGGGCTTAAATCTCTAATCTGCCAGTTCAGGGACTGTGTGGCTTTGCACGGAGAACAAGGAAAGGAAATCTAGCCAGGGACTTCGGACTCACTTTAAGAAGTACAAAACCAGTCTTCACCTAAAAATCAGTCGCTGGTAAGACTGTAAATTGTACAGACACTTTGGGAAACAGTCCAGCAGCTGGTCAGAGTCAAAGGCACAGTTACTAAATAATCCAGAAATTCTACTTCTCCGTATATAGCCAGGAGAACTGGAAACATTTTCACACAATAATCTATACACCAATGTCCACAGCAACATTATTCTCAATAGAAAGAAGCTGAAACAACCCTAATATCCATCAACCGATTAAAGAATAAACAAAATGTGTTATATCCACACAACAGAATATTATTTGTTAATGAAAAGGAATGCAGAATTGATAAATGCTACAACAAGGGTGAACCCTGAAAACATGCAAAGTGGAAAAGTTAAGCATAAAAGGTCTCAGATTGAATGACTTCACTTACACAGAACATCAAGAGGAGGCCAATTCATACAGGCAGGAAGTAGATTAGTGATTACCAGAAGTTTTGGGGAATAAGATAGAGATGGCATTTGACTGCTAGTAGGTGGTAGGTAGGTGAAGAATGTTCTTTATCGAGGTATTACACACATATCATAAAATCTACCCATTTAAACTATACAATCTAGTGATATTTTTACATATTAAAAGAATTGTACAACTATCATCACACTCTAATCTTGAACATTGTCATCGTCTCCAAAAGGGACCTACGTACAAAGCTGTAATAACCATGTGTTTTCATTTCTCTTAGGTAAAGTCCTAGAACCAGAACTGCTGGATCACACACAGGCATGCGTCATTGGACTGCATGTAGATTTATTGCACAGATACTATGTTTTTAACAAACTGGGAAGTTTGTAGCAACCCTGTGCTGAGCAAATCTCTATTGGCACCATTTTTCCAACAGCTCACATAGTTGTTAGTATATTTTAGCAATCAAGTATGTTTTAATTAAGGTATATACATTTTAAAAAACATAGTGGCACTGCATACTTACAAAACTACAGTATAGTATAAACACAAATTTTATATGCACAGGGAAACAAACAAAAAACTTTGTGATTTGCTTTGACATTTGCTTCACTGCAGCAGTCTAGAACCAATATAAGTATCTTCAACATATGCCTATGAGAAGTCTATGTTTAATCTCATGAGGAAATGCCAAATTTTTTCCGAGGCAGGTGCAACATTTTATATTCCCATCAGCAGTGTATGAGGGACCTGATTTCTCCCAGTCTTCACCAACACTTGTTACTGTCCTTTTGATTACAGCCATCATGATGGTGTGAGCTATGTCTCATTGTGGTTTTAGTTTGTCTTTCCCTGATGGCCAATGGTTCAGCATTTCTGTGTTTATTAGTCATTTGTATATCTTTTTTGGGAGACACATCTACTCAGTTCCTTTATCATTTTTCAGTTGGGTTGTCTTTTTAGTATTGAGTTAAAAGTTATTTATATTTTCTAGGTTCAAGTCCATTACCAGATACATGAGTTGCAAATATTTTCTCCCATCTTCAGATTATCTTTTCATTTTCCCGATTGTGTCCTTTGAAGCAGAGAAGTAAATTTTGGCCATGATTTCTTTTTCAGGTCATAAAAATGTCATGAGTAGTAATGGTTATTTTCTCCATGCATATACTAAAAAATTCACAGTCATACACTATATAAGGCTGTATTTTGTGGTATATAAATTATATCTCAACTAAACATACTATTTTTAAAAATCGGTTTTGGGAACGAAAGATGGTTCAAACCTGTAATTCTAGCTACTAGCGAGGGTGAAGTAGGATTGCACAGTATGAGGCCAGCTAGAGCACTGTGCAAGATTCTATCTCAAAACATAAATACATACACACAAACAAACAGCTCTGGATGTAACTAAGCACTTCCTGGGCTCAATACTCAGTGCTGGAAACAAAAAGTAACCTTAAGTAGAGTTAAAACTTTCATGATTTGACTGCTGCAGTTGTTGGGTCTAAATACAGTGGTGTTTTCAGGGAAGCAATAGAGCTTTTAGAACTGAGGTGTAGAGCAGAGCAATAGCACTGTGGCATCTGTTCAAGACTTTCAAAAGGCAGCAAATATAGGAGAGGAAAATTTGTTTTTCATAAAGTCATATGACATCATGTGAAGACTTGATGCCTACTCAACTCTGTCCTACTCTAATCATCCATGTGTTCTCCACAGGGGGGATATCATCCCCAGAGGAATGAAAACTGCTTCTTGAGATGTGAAAAAAATACCATTCTTTTTATGTACAAATTACAGATATAAAGACATATGTGAACAAACACATACACATTCTACATGCAGTAATCCTAAACTTTCATTTGGGAGGCAATATTAGGAAAATAATTCTAAAATCTCCACAGGTATGTGAGGTAATGAAAAAGATGGAGAAACAATGAATTTATTTCATATTTTGGTTACAGACTTTCTGTCTGCATGTGTATATAAATACATTAAGTATTAGTACATGCACATATACATATCTATAAAACTATACATTACATATTACTATATAGTTACCTTGAATGGAAATTGATGGATAAAAATGAGTGGTAGCTTGATGCACATTTAATACCACCAAAGCAAAAATTTGAAAAGGTTATCTTAGTTCGCAGCATGTCTAATGTTGTCCAGAACTCAAACCTGGCCTCAGCCCCACGAATGTCAGTTCATGGATGGACCAATCACTTGTGTATTATCAACAGGTACCAGCACACTCAGTACTAAACCTCTAAAATAGTTTGCAACCCAGATTCTATAAATGTGACTGTCTTAAAGGCAATTTTTTTAAAAAAAAAAGTTCTTTTCTTTTTATTATATCCCTCAGGATGCCATCCATTCTTTAAGATGTAAGAACTATCCAAGGAAACTTATCTCATTTATTCAGAAAGTAAGACATGTTTTAGCCAGAGAAACAGATGTCCTTGCACATATGCCCCCTCAAACGTTGGAAGACTCTCTCTAAAAGGTTTGGGTTTGTGCAAAATCCCAAGAAATGCTGGGTGACCCTGCCTCATTCGAAAGAGCAAATCCATAGAGGGAATAGTTCCAAGCACATTTCCAAAACTTACTTTGTGTTCTTCTCATCACCTGACTCAGGATTTTTCACTTTGGCACTCATTACAGACATTTTAGGCCAGATCCCAGTGGGTCTCCACCTACCAGTTGACAGTCACTCCCCACTCAAGTGGTGACCACCAAAAACATCTGCAGACATTGCTCATGCCCCTCTGACCTATGTCATCCTCAGTTGAGATGAATGACTTAACCTGACCATTCAGTTTTAGCAGCTTCTCATTTGGGGACAGAATTTTAAACAACTTTATGTATGATTCTACTAATGTATGAATGCTGCTTCATAAGACATTAACCCATCTGAATAAGGCTTAATAAAGATTATTGAAAATGTATCAAAATAAATTTCAGAAAAATTATTTATGACCTGGAAAACATAATTATAATGTCTAAGAAAACTTCCAACATCAAGGCCCTTGGATTTTTCCCATCAATCTCTGGTCTCAGAAGTTTACAATGTTGTAAAGTCACAGCACCATTATCTAAAGATAAATTAAGATTTCTTAATGATGTATTTTATTGTCTTTAGAATCCTAGTAATTTTGTTCCATTCTTCAGAAAGCAGATGTTTACAATATTCTGAACTCATCAAGACATGATTATTGCTTCTTCTGCACTCATCTTACTCAAATTATTTCTGGAATTGTTATTAGTCACTTTGATGTGATAAAAAGTAACATTCAAAATTCTAGTTTGCTTTTTTCTAAGTGAGATTTGCTCATTCATCCATCCAGACATTACCAACATACCTAGGATGTCATAGATTTGCTTACTTGTTGTGTTGAGATGAAAAAAGTTATGGTCAAGATTTTTGACAGGTTAGGGAAGCCACTTCATTTTCCAAACACCTCTGCTCTACTTTTAGCTTGGGTATATGCTTCGGTGGGTCCCTTGTCATAGATGCGCAAGTGAATTCCTGACCATGCCCATGAGACCAATGATTTAGCCTTACCATTCACAGTTTTAGCAGCACCTTGTTTGGGGACAGAATTTTTTTCCCCACATTTTATTGATATGTATACATGCAAAATTCAAGGTTTACAATGAGGTTGGGCATTTTGTGCACATTCGTATCTTGTCAAGGTGACAAGGGCTTTCCTGCTCTCCTTTTGTCCCTCCCCCTATCTACTCCTCCTTCCCTCCTCCCCCACCCTGTCCCCCTCTTTCACTTTGTCTTTCATCTTAAGTTCCAAAGGAGTTGTGATCTAGGTCTCTCATATCAGAGAGACCATCCGATGTTTCACCTTCTGCTTCCAACAAAATTCACTAAGCATGATATTCTTAAGTTTCTTCCATTTGTCTGTAAAAGCCTCCATGCTGTTGGACTTTATTGATGCATAGGATTCCATTGTGTATAAATACCACAGTTTGTGTATCCACTGGTCTGTTGATGGGTATTTTGGTGACTTCTATATGTTAGCTATTGTTAGTTGTGCTGCTATAAACATGGGTATACATGTATCTCTGCTATGTGTTGTTTTGGCCTCTTTTGGATATATTCCCAGGAGGGGTGTCGCTGGATCAATGGGGATATTTATTTCTAGTGTTTTGAGAGCTCTCCGTACTGCTTTCCAAAGGGGTTGTACAAATTCACATTCCCATCAGCAGTGTAGGAGGGTTCCTTTCTCCCCGCAGCCACGCCAGCACTGATTATTATTTGACTTGTTGATGTAGGCCATTCTCTTTGGGGGGAGATGGTATCTTAGCATTGTTTTGATTTGCATTTCTCTTATGGCTAGGGATGTTGAACATCTTTTCATGTATCTATTGACCTTTTGCATTTCTTCGCGAGTGAACTGTCTCTTCATTTCATTTGCCCACTTTTCAATAGGATCCTTTATTTTGGTAGGCTTACTTTTCTTTAGCTCCCTGTATATTCTAGTTATAAGCTTCTTATCTGAGATGTTGGTGGCGAATATTTTTTCCCAGTCTGTTGGATCTCTTTTTACAATGTTGATAGTTTCCTTTGCTGTGCAGAAACTTTTTAGTCACAGGCTACAAAATTAACACTAAAATATCAATAGCTTTTCTCTATACTAACAATGAACTTACTGAGCAAGAACTCAGAAAAACAATTCCATTCTCAATAGCTCAGCAAAAAATTAAATACCTAGGAGTATACCTAACCAAGGACGTGAAGGACCTATATAAAGAAAACTACATTACACTGAATAAAGAAATTATAGGAGACACTAGAAAATGGAAAGGTATCCCCTGCTCTTGGACAGGCAAAATAAATACAGTAAAAATGACTACACTACCGAAACTGATATACAGATTCAATGCAATTCCTATCAAAATACCTGCAAGTTTCTTCAAAGAACTTGAAACAACAATTCTTAAATTCATATGGAACCAAAAGAGACCAAGAATAGCCAAAGCAATCCTGAGC
Organism: Ctenodactylus gundi; assembly: GCA_004027205.1. NCBI lineage: Eukaryota > Metazoa > Chordata > Mammalia > Rodentia > Ctenodactylidae > Ctenodactylus > Ctenodactylus gundi. Next base: position 17,070 of record PVKB01005280.1, read on the forward strand.
AACAAGACCAAAGCAGGAGGCATTACAGTTCCAGACATCAGACTGTACTATAAAGCCATAGTTGTAAAAACAATGTGGTACTGGCACAAAAATAGACAGATAGACCAGTGGAACAGAATAGAAGATGCAGAGACAAACCCAAATACCCTCAGTTACTTAATCTTTGACAAAGGGGCCAAATGCATACAATGGAAAAAGGACAGCCTGTTCAACAAATGGTGCTGGGAAAACTGGACATCCACATGCAGAAGAACGAATCTAGTCACACACCTATCACCATGCACCAAAATCAAATCAAAATGGATCAAAGACCTAAACATTAAAAATGAAACACTAAACCTTCTGGAAGACAAAGTAGGCAAATTTCTAAAAGACATAGGGGTAGGCAAAGATTTTCTTGACAAGACACCAAAAGCAAAAGAAATTATCCCCATTATTAACAAATGGGATCTTGGGGACAGAATTTTAAATAACTTAATGTATAATTCTAATGTGAGAATGCACAGACATCCAGTGGTAGGCTTATAGACTTGTGAAGGTCTGAATTATTGAGCTAAAAACAAAACTGTTCACTTCAAAGCTACTTTCATTACTAGAACATGTAGATGTTTTCATAGCATCAAAGATAAACTAATGGGGATATTTTTGGGGTACTAGATGGACGGGGAGGAGAGAAAACAGAAGACATCTGGGGTTCCCAGAATAATAGCACTGGCCCTTGAGGAGACATTCATGATTGGCAGAGGCACAAAGTTGAATTTTGTCCAGCCAGGGAGCTTGTAGATTCAAGTCTCTTAGTCAGCAATGTTCAGCACTTAGCCATATTAATTAAAATCAAATAAAAGTTAACAATTTAGCTCCTTGGTCACACTGACCATATTTCAAGTGCTCATAGGCAGATGTGGCTAGTGGCTGCTGTACTTGCTGAATGATGAGGATGCAGAACATTTCCATCATACCAGCCAGTTCTATGGGACAGTGCTGAGTTCAACAGTGAGATGAGCTGCTGTCCTTTGACATGGTAATGATATGTTTAATAGGTGATTTAACTTAATCCTCATTATGTTGCTGAGAGGAGGGAATTTCTCCCAGGAAACTTATATTTATGGAAGACTTGTAACTTGCTTAAGGCTACACAGTTGGTGAGCTTTATTGAGGTTATACTGTACTAAGTGAAGCACACGGAATGTTTCCTTTCTTTCTCAAACATGGAGGTGGAGCTTATTAGTCCCATTTTACAGATAAGAAAGCTGAAAAACTTTGGGCTATCAAGGTGATCTCAAATTGAGATAGGAGGGATGAATATCAACACCTGGTACTAAATGCATTTTCACTTAGTCTCTACAACAGGTTTCCAAAGTTAGGTATTACCACACATTTCTGCAGCTAAAGACATTAAAGTTTCACATGGTAAAGGAACTTCATTGAATCAACATTTACTGAACACTTAAGAGCCAGGCATTGTTCCAGAGTCTAGAGATTAAAGAGTTGAACAAGACTAATGAGGTCCCTGTCCTCAAAATGCTTATATTCTAGAGAAGCAGAAAACGGATAAGTAAACAATCATTTTCAGAATAAAAGTAAGTGGTATAAAAGAACTAAGCAGAAAGCTATGTCAATGTTTTGATGAGGTGGTATAGAAAGGCAGGGGTGGAATTAGGTATGTCCTCTGAGGAGGTTACATGCTCTGAGTCCCAGGGAATGGCAAAGAGCTGGCCCAGTGAATGTGTGGAGAGCGAGGGAGTGTTTTAGGAAGAAGGCAGAGCAAATACACAGGTCCTGAGGCATAGAAGAAGCTGGGATATCCAGGGAAGAAGGGGCCGGTGTAGGCAGAGTGGAGCTAGTGAAGTTAACGCAGAAAATGAGGTTCTAAAGAGGACTTAGTGAGGCAGGCAGAAGAGGGTGCATTTGTTCGAACTGTGAGCCTGTTAAAAGAAAAGGTGTGAAATGAATATGATGTGTCTATTAAAAATACCCCTTTGGCTGCAGGGCTGGGGAGCCAGACTCTGCCATGTCACCTCCCAAGTGCCTTTCACCAAAAGATAGTTAAACTCTAGTCTGGCTTCAGCCTATGTCCTATTCATGGTCCAGCTATATGACACTCAGCTCCATGCTTTGGCACCGGTGACTAAAAAACAGGCTAGACATCTACTCCTGCCTACCTCAGATGCCCATAACCCATATTAATGAGACCTGTTGATGGCAGCATTGAAGACACCAACCATCACAGTTAGACTGTTACACCGCCATGCCCACAAGTCAGTTCTCAGGTCTTCAGGGCTCTGTGCTCTGACTGCATAGACAGAGTAACTAAAATCACACAAGATAAAAACCTCCCTAAAAGTTGCTCCATGACAAATCATTCCTAAAAGAAATGAAACAATTAAGACTCCACACCAATACCTAGCGACCAATCCTGGGCCTGATACTTGGTGAATCTTCCTTTGTTGTTATTTGAGAGAATAAGTGACTAACTAAACCTGTTCGAGTACGGCACCAGGCTTAGCGATTACAGTGCCCACTTACTATCTTTGTTCCTGATCTGCCTTGGTAAAGAAACCTTATTTTCCAAGCCTCCACTGGTGGCCAGGTGAGTAAGTACTGGCCAATGGGATAGAGCAGTAATTATTGGTTGGGGCTTTACAGAAAGCTCCTGATAAATGAGAACTGAATAAACTGAGATTGTTTTCCTTTCCTCTGCCCTCCCTCCTGGAATAAGAACATGATGGCTGGAGTCCAGAGACCATTTTGTGACCACTAGGAAATCCTAATGTCGTGTTCTAAGCATGGCTTAGAGGAAAAGGATGGTGGCTATTATTTAAGAGCTTTCTACTAACAGTCAAATGCAATTCCTAGCTGCACACTAATCTTCCTACCAAACCAGGAGAGGGCCATGTAAAATCCACAAGGAAAATGGCTCACTAGTAGAGATTACAGAAGCGGAGTCTAGAGTCTGTGTTCTTCCTATAGTGAGATCCTAAGGCTATCCCAGATTCTGAGTGCTAAGAATTAAGTTCCCAATTTGAAATCAAAGAACCCAGTCTGCCAGAACACGGATCATTTTTGACAGTCCCCAAGCTTTAGAATAAAACTGCACCAGGTGTTTCCAAGTTATATTTTTAAAACGTTTAACAGTGACAATTGTTATTCCTGTTTTTGAGTCCTGGAAAACTGCAGCATCTATGAAAAGCTGTGAATGAGGCCACGTAACGGAAGACATCTTTGAAAGTTGTGGAAGCTACCCTCAGCAGCAAGGAGAAGCTTGGTTTCTCTTTTCCTGAAGTGAGACTCTCATTCTTACTCCCTCTGCAGTTGTTGCAGAGCTAGCCCCCCTTGTTTAGGAAGTGGGTCGTTCAGAGATGGGAATTCTCTGCCTGCAGCTTCTTGGAGCTGTTCTGCCTCTTACATATGTACTATACCTCTCACTTTTCTGATTAGAACCAGATTTTTTTTTCTTTTCTTTTTTTCTTTTCTTTTCTTTTTTTTTTTTTTTGCTTTCTACCTTCCTTCCTCTAACTCTTCACTAACTTACTTCTCACATATGCAAACCAACCAAGGTAAAACTAGGATTCCGAAAGCAGTGTCACCACTTGCCAGATGGGCAGTAAAGACTGGAAAGAAAAGAGAAGAAAACTCAAGAGAGCCTTTTGTACGAGGTGGCTTGTCTGTGGCCGGCCACACTGGACTGAAGCCCACCTGGGGAAACACACTGGCCAGATGTTCATCTCATCAACACAGCATGCCATCAGCTTCCATCAAGAGCTTAACAAAATGATAAGGACTTACTTAAAAAATTAGTTTTTTGTTTGTCGTAAAAACTTCTACCATGTACTAGGAACATGGACAACCTCCTGGGTGCAGAAAGATGAGTAACTCCTGGGGCCTGCACTAGTGGAGCACACGGCTTTTTCAGGGAGGAAAGTCAGGGAGCTAGGTTGGTCAAGAACAGCACAGTTGAGAGTGTGATTTGTTAAAAATTAGCACGAGCCATTCCTTCTGTTAAATCTAAGGATTCAGTGTGTGTAGGAAATATTATGGGCCTATGCATAAAGAAGGCTCACTCACCATGCCCGTGGTGTCAGGCCTGGAAGCCTGGGTCGCAGAGCCCAGTTTTCTGTTAGGGGCCGTGAGAGCCAATTTTTAAAGGAAATAGGGTGGAACTAGGGGTAGGCTGTCCACATGGGCAGTAGGAATCTCTCTGTTGGGTTACTGGAATCACCAGGTCTCTGAACAAGGACAAGACACCGTCTGCCATGATGAGTACTGAGAGAGGAGATCTAAACAACTTTGAAAGCTAGGCAAACAGCATTTACAATGTAAAAATGACACCAAAGGAGAACTGACTGAATCCTGCTTCTCACTACAAATAAGGGATGAAAGGAGAGGCCAGGCAAAGATAATTCAAGGCATGGAAAAGAGCCCAGCAAGGAAGGCTCAGGTGAGAGGGAGGGAGAGCCTTTTCAGGTGACAGATGTTGGGCTAAGTCTACCTGGGAGCAAAGAGTGTGCGTGACACTCTTGCAGGGTTCTCTTGTTGCTTAGTTCAAAGAAGGTGATGGGGGAAGTACTTGTTCTTTTGATGTCTATAAATCAAAGTATAAATCCTGAACCAAAACAATTTAACACCTGAACCCTTTTTCTAAGATTATTAGTTTTGAAAACTGAAATTAAAAAAGTAGAAAAACATGCGAATATTACCGTAGAAACCAAACTAAACACTTCTTTTAAATAATAAAAATAGTATAAGATATACATGATTTAATTTTTTCTTTATAGTCTTATTTTGGGAGACCTCAGAGATAATCTTCAGAAACATCTGATACCAAAAATCCCCAGAAAGATGTTACCTATATATGTAGGAAACTTTGGAATATAGTTGAATTAGCTTGCAGAAAGAAAAACAACAGCAATAACAAAAAAGATACTTTAAGATTCTGGCTAACGTGGTCAGTTATATAAGCCACGCCACCGTGCCACACATGCAAAATAAGTATGACATTGTGAATTTTTCTAGGTAAAAATTTATAAATATTTACAGACCTAATGAGAACTAGCTTTTCACAACTAAGTTTTCAAAAAGACAAGCTCAAACTTACTTAATTATGCCATCCTGATCCCTGTCTTAAAATTCAGCATGGTGTATCATGAAATGTTAGAGAGTTGGCAGTATAAAAATTTTACATTCCTCATGAACAATGTAAGAAACAATCAGAGGGATATGGTTCAAGAACAACGTTTGTGGAAGCTGGGGTAGGTCTAAGAGGCAGTTTTTACATTTCAATATGCGGCAGGATCACAGATATAATCTGCAAACGTGGACAACCAAACTAATATAACTACATGGGGAAATCTTTATGCTTAAAAGCCCGAATCAAGAGGTTTTTCTGAGGCAATGATTTTTCTCCACGAAGGTCTCTTTGGCTCTGAACTTCACAACTGTATTTCCCCACCTCTCTTCTCCTTCAAATAAAAGGAGTAAAATTGTCATCTCCCGTAATGCAGGGGCTTCCTGAGATTTGTCAGGCTAGTTTATAATAATGACTCCATGTGTAGATGGGAAGAGTGACAGTCTGTTTACCCGTAACTGTGCAAAGTCTGAGACAGCCCCAAAGTGGACTCTGGAGTAGCAGGGTCCCTCTGTTTATACCCTCCTTCTATGGCTCAAATAGGCATGGGTCTGTGTAGAGAAATGATGCCACGGTGGAATCTTGGAATTTCCAGAACCAGGAAAAAGAACTTCAAAGAATGACAAGATAAACACAAGTAAAGTTTTCAGGTAGAAAAGCAATTCAAAAGGAAAAAAACACTTTCCAGATGCTCCTGTGTATAACTCATTCTTTAACATCTCTCAGTTATGTCATTAAAAATAAATAACCCCAAAAAACCCTCTGCAGAATAGTTAAAATAAGATAATTTAAAAAGTGTATTGGCTTTCTAAATCTTGAACTTAGATACCAAAAAGACTGGTGGTTCAGCAGTGATTTTCACTACTGCTAGAGTATTTCTTTCTTTCTTTCTTTCTTTTTTTTTTTTAAAGACTGTTTCTGACAAAAAGTTACTCACTTGAAATGACATCTGTAGAGGAGAAAATTCCCCCTGGGGTAAAGCTCACTCTCCTGCAAGTAATTTACCTTGTGGAAGCTTCAGGGCAACTGTTTAATGACCACCGTCAAAGTAACTTCTAAAGCCATACACAAAAGCCAAAAGACACTTTTGTTCCCCACCTCATACACTGCAGTTTAATTTTTACTGAGAAACTGAACTTTTATGATGTTACCTTGTTTATAGCTATCTCTCCGCAATTATGAATGACAAGCATGTGCTTAAGAGACAATTATTTGTTCTGTGGGAAGACCTATTTGGATTTTCTCACCCATGGAGATGGACAGACTTTCAAGGTCTAGAATGCAGACAATGGCCAGGATGCAGGCTTAACTGTTGCATGCAGAAGATGTAACAAAAAAAAAAAAAAAAGATACTTTTGTACCATTCCTGTTTTTAAGGCAACTACTCTACGCTGGCTAATATTTACAGTGTGAGTTACAACCACAGCAAATGGAGCCACTGTTTTGCAACCTGGTAGATATCTGCGGCTAAACGGCAATTTCTAATTTGTAACCATTTTTTTCCTCTGGCTGGCAGAGCATGTCACTAAATCCTCACTCGTCTGAAGGGAATGCATGGGTACAGACGATGTTACAAATTAAATTACGCAGATGTCTGAACATAATTATGAGTTCCTAAAGTATGAACAGCACGGACTCTAAGTGAAGATTTCACCACCTTGTCTCGGCGCTTAACTGTATCATGGCATGTTCAAGGAAGACTTGAGTTGAACCGGTAACAGTGTCTGGGCGAAATTATAAAACTTGCAAACTTATTCAACAAGAAATGAAATGATGACCCCACACCTCATTCCTTTTACGTTTCTGAAAGTGTGCCAAAAAGAATACAGTTATTGATCAGAATTTCTCACAGCCAAGTCAGGCAGCTGTCATTTCACATCTACCTAAGGCAAAAACCAAAAATCACATGTAGCACGATTGGCAACATCTGAAGGGAAATTGCTTCAGAATACACACGAAGAGTTTTACTTCGACAGACACAACTCCAGTATAATGAGGTTTTAATAATCTGTACCCAGGAATTAGGGAAGACACAGGAAACATATTCATTACTGGGCCGAAATTTTCGTACGGTGTTATCATTAACACATAAACCCAGAATGGAAACTTGGGAATATAAAGAACCGTCTGAGAAGATCTCCTACGACCTAGGAGCTTAATAAGACAATGAGTAAAGAATGAAAGAACACCAGAGAGAAAACTCTGCCAACTGCTGCCTTCGCGCTCACTTCGGTGGTCCAGCCGACGTGCCCCCGCCCCCGCTCTGACGGGAAGAAGGTAATTTTTAAAGAAGTCGCGGCTGCGCGTGCGGGGTGCCCGAGCGGTCGCGCACGTCCGCCCGCGGGCCGCCTCCGTCGGGCGCCTTCCCACCCTCAAGCGTCCGCAGGCGGCCGCGAGGGCAGAGCCAGGGTACCCCGCGCCCCAGGGCGGCCAGGCCCCGCGGCTCGGCCCCTCGCGTGGCCGCGAGTGCCCGGCGCCGTGCGGCGCGGTGGCCCGGCCTCCCAGGCGTCGCCCCCAGCGGGCACCTCCGCCTCCTGCCCACGGCGTGTCCCCGCCGCCCGCCACCCCGGAGACCGCGGAGACCGGGACCCTGCGGCGCGCCGCGCTCCTCGCCGCGCTCGCGGAGGCCACCTCCCGCGCGCTCGGCCAGGGGACCCGGTCCCCGCGCCCCTGCCCGTCCCGGTGCCCGGTCGGGGCCGTCCCAGCCGCCAGCCCTCGGCCCGGCCGGGCTACCTGTCGCTCGCGCTGTCCTCTACCGAAGTTCTTGGTACCGGGGCCGCCGCGGCTCGCTGGGACCTGCCGCGGGACGCGCGAGCGCTGAGGTGAGCCAGGGACACCGCACGTGCCGCTTGACGCCCGCCGCCCCGCGTGCCCGGCGCCTCCCGAGGCGCGCCCGCCCGTCCACGCGCGCTCACCTCGGCCATCCTGCGGCCGCTCCGGCGCCGCGCCGCCCCGCGTCCAGCCCGGCTCGGGGGCCGCCGCATCCGCGCCGCGCAGCCGTCGGGCGAGGGCGGCTCCGGCTCCGCCCGCTCGGCCCGCGGGGCAGGGCCGGCCGCGCCGCCCGCCCGGCGGACCCCCGGGGCGCGGCAGCCGCCGGGGCGAGCCGGGGGCGCGGCGGGGGGGCCGCGGCCTCGCAGACCCAGGTGCCGCGGCCGGGCCTGAAGGCGCTTGTCGGCGGAGACGCCGGCGTGTCGGCGTCCGCCCGGCCCCGGCAGCGTGCTGCTCTGAGGGCCGGCTCTCTCCTCCTCTCGCTCCCCTCGCCGCGCCAATCCCGCCTCCCGCAGTCCCGCGGCGGCCCGGACGCCGCCGACGGAAGGAAGCCGTAGTCCGCAGGGGGGTGTCGCGGGCGCGGAAACGGGGGTCCCGGAGGGAGGCCGCCTCGGCGCGCGCTGCGCATCACGGCGCCCCGGGCGTCCGCACCGCCCCGGGGGCTGCCATCGTCAAGGGGGTCAGTCCTTCCTCTCGCGGCGTGAACCCATTGCGATAAGGGCGGCCGAAGGCACTGGGAAATCCAACAGGGGCGGGCGGAGGGCGCCCCGACACCCTGAGGGCTGGAGCGAGACCGGAGGGGCCCTTCCCTGCTGGACAGGACCCAGCGGTGCCTGCTCCGCGGGCGGGCCGGCCTTCCCTCCCGCCGGGGCACTCCGAGGGCCGGCCGTGGGGCGGGGGGCTGTTTCCTCCGCCGGTGCTCGCCCCACCCGCCTCGGTGCCGGTGGGAGCCCTGGAGGAGGAGACAGGGCCCGCCCTCTCCTCCTTCCCCTCCACCCTCCGAGGTGAAGCGGAGGTGCGCTTCAGTCAGTCAAAGGGAAGGTGCTGGCACAGGCTCCTGTGGGAGAAAGTGTGGGTGTCTGGTGTCATCATGGGGTCCTAGGGCCTTGAACCCTGCCACAGGCTGCACACGAAGACCTGGCCTTCCGGCCAGGTGGCCCTCCTGAGCCTGTACCAGGTTGGAGGCACGAAGTGGCTTGGCCTCGTGTGAGGATCCCTGCCTGTCCGTGGTGGTGGACTTCATGAAGCTTCTGGTTGTTAACCCCAACTGCCTGCCTTCGGTTCTTGTCTCCCGCCTCCTAAGGATCTGGGTCTTCCTGCCTTACCTTTCTGTTTTCTCTTCAAGAAAGTTCCCACCCTCATCACCCCTGAGAGCCTTCCCAGATCACCAAGCCCCTACTTCCAGTGCCTTTGCTCTTTCCAGACCCAAGCCCTTGTCTCTGTCTCTCTCGCCCTGCTTGTTGCATTCTGTAGCCCAGTGGGGGTGTGTCCTTGTCTTAACACCTTTGGTCTTCACTTTTTTAGTGGTTTCCACATAGTTCAAGTTTTAGAGTGAGAATGATTGAGTATAGCCTCTTCCCAGCAGTTGGAATCCGGCAGATGAAGTCAGCTTCCCTGGCCTCCCCTGTCTCATCTAGAAAAGCAATACGAAACTTTGTCTCAGTCTAAGTCAGATAGTCTCTGTTCTGCAAATGCTGTTTTCTTCCTTTCTGCTGCACCAAAACGGGTTTGGATTAATTAAACTTGTTACAAGAGGAGTCCTTGGTTATAGTAGTATTGAATGGCCATATTTGCTTATTAGAAATACATGAAAATGGCAAAGCCCCATGCAGTGGCCCATCTAAATACTTTTAATCTGTCCAAATGAAGGTTTGGGCCATGATCTTTTGAGTTCATTGCAACTGAATTATATTTGTTTTATGAAAACTACTAGGAACAAATACCAAGATCAGCTTGTTTAACTATTCCTGGACACATACACACACAGAAACTTTTGGTAACATGTAGTTTGAACACATGAAAACAGGCTGTCTCTCCCAATACGCCACTGTGATCAACAAACACTTTTTTTTTTTCAAATATGGCAATAAGTTTGAGCCTACCCATGGGAAATTAGTAGGTCTGGATGAAAAATACAAATTAATCTGTCTCAGGTCCTTTAAGAATTATGTGTCTGATGGTGCCGATGGTTCCTGTTTAGGTTGGGAGTGGGGTCTCATGCCACCTTCCTTTCTCTAGGCCTCAGCTTCTTCACCTGGTGAATCAAGGCACCCCTGAGAACCCACCCCACTCAAAGTTCTCACTTTCTGGCACTGTGCTTTAGTCTTTCTGTTTTCCTTTTGTGTGAAGTTTCTTGTCTTTTCAAGGGGTGAAAACAGAACATCTTTTCTCATGCTACATTTCCAGGAGTTGGAAAACAATTTGTATTAAAAGTTGGAAAACCAAGAGAACAAAAATAAAGTCACTGTGACCTGATTTAAGTGGACAAGAATCAGTCAGAGGGTTTGGTTGGATGACTGGCTCTGAGCGAGGCCTTCGTGGGGTATGAACACACCATCCTGAGACTCAGACACTAACACCCGGAACTAGGCAGGTGAGGGATGTGGAAATAGAAGAGCTAGTGCTTGTCTGAAGTGGGCAGTTGCTATTGTGCTAATCATCAGCTGGAAATGTGGGCTCTTTTTTTTTTGCCAGATTTCCTGAGTTTTCAAGAGAAGCAAGAATTGGCAATTAATTCAAATTTTTGATAAATATAGTGCGAGTCAAAAATGTTTATGAGCAGAATCTGGCAACCTGCACTTTACTTGCGTCCTCTACCATGCCTACTGGGCCTGGGTTTGGACCACACAGTAGGTTTGCAAGAAATAGGTGTGGGATGAATAGAGTTTCTGAATAAATCACAGGCTGCTGGAGTTCTAAACACCTCTTCAGAAGCCACCTTGAGACTAGCCACTACTGTGTGCTATTGGATTCGGAGTCCATATCTGAACTGGTGAACCTTTCCAATATTCGCAACCTAGAATTTTCCCATTAGTTGTTCTTAATTTTGTTAAATATGAAATAACTGCTTAGGAACATTCTTATAAAAAGTGTTATCCCAGTGGGGACAAGTGAGCTTGAAACAATTTTAATAAAAACATTTTAAATCATGGGAATTGTTGTATTTAAAAAAAAAAAACACCTCTTAGGAAGGTGGTGTGGGCACTAATGATGGGAAGATCCTGTTACAGCAGGGCAGGTGGGCAGGTAGTCTGCCTGAGGGTGTAGCCGCCTCTCACCTGAGCCCACCAGTGGCCCGGATGGGGAGGAGCCTGCCCTGGGGCTCTTGGCAGAAGGACCAGGTGAAGGCCAGAGGGGTAGGGCTGGCAAAGGCTTGTGACACAGAGAAGGTGGGCAGGCAGCTGTTGTGGTGGCCTCTCCTGTGTCCTTCACATTCCTCTGTGGACGGTGTCAGAAAACACCAGGAGGCAAGAGTCACTCTTGTGCCGTCACCCCTCAGCCCAGACACAGACACCTGGTGGCGGCAGGTCTGGGCACATCTGTAGCTCAGCTCAGCGTCGGGGCCTGACTAAGCAGCACTTGGGCCAACCTGGCCCCCCCACGCGGCTGCCTGCTGGTGGGCAGGCCGACCTGCCACAGACCTGGCACAGGTGTCGCAACTTTCCCCTCCAGCCACGGGGCCCTTGCTGTCTGTTGTGGGAGAGCAAGGAGATGAAGCCATTAGAAGGGTGCTTCAGGTTTTGGGTGGCAGAAAAATGTTCTTTTCCTTTCACCTTTCAACACAAGGCCTGCAGTTGGAAGGACCAAAAATACTCTGGAAATCCTGCTATCCAGAAACCGAGGTGCTGGGCCTGGCATTTTGGGTTTTGGTAACCAAGATCTTAAGATTTCAAGGAGATGGAAGGTGGGGCTTGTCAGAGAGGAAGACTGATAGACATAGTAGTAAATTCCAGAGTGAAGACAAACCCAGGCCTGATACTAACTGCTTCCCTGAAGGCATCTATCTGCCTCAGATGTGACTTCTGAGCATTGGGGCTCCCTCTATAATCAGGAAAAAAGAATTCATGTTCAATGCGTACAAGTTTGGAGGCTTATGATGGTTCTTTCAAGAGTAATGCTTGGAAGAAATTGTTACCAATGTAGCTACCATTGTTTTTCTATGTTTGGGGTATATGAAGTTAGCATCTCACTTAGTCTGTCCTTTGAGGCTTTTAACCTTTGGTCTGTGACAGTCAATGGAGAGCTTTGGCCTGCCTTCCAAACTGTTCCATTCTCTCTCATTACCAAGGCGGGGGGAAAACCACCTCCCAGGACACTTTATTTAGGACTGCAATTACATCTCTGAACTCAAAGAGCTGTAGTTCTAATTAACATGTGGAAGAAATACGTAGTTGTTGGAATTTCCTAGACTGGCACTTTATGGATTGAGTTATGAATTGGGGGTGAGTTTTCTGTGGATAGGACAAGCCTTGCCTTGACAGGTTTGTGGAGGCCAGTGGACATGCATCTGAGAACTTTTAAGCTGCCTCATAAGATGCCTTGGAATATGGCATCTTCAGCAAACTTCATGATCCATTATCCAAGGTGAAGGAGAAAATACGTAGGTTATCCCGAGAATTCCAAATCAGGCTGTACTGCTTTTGGAAATTAGAAAGGATTGAGAAAGATGGGACAGATTTTAAATCATTCTCAATGACTGATACCATCCTTTAACACATTTCTTTGGAGGTTGTGGTATGTCGTAAGGAAAGAAAGAACTATGAGAAAACAAGCTCAGAGTTATCCATTTTGTTATGATTTTTAGATAGCAAAACCATTTTTAAGTATCAGACTTGGAAAATTTAGAGGCAAGAGATTCCTCTTCACAGCTTATCTCTGATAATGAGTAATAATTAGCAATCCAGAGACCATGCATGCAAATGGACTGTAGCTGGCACTGTGCTCTGACAGACTACCACCCTCTGTCTTATTCCTTCCCAATCTGTAGTGGCCAATTACTCAACCTCAATTCCACAGGTGATTGGCTCAGGCAACCCACGAGTAAGCCAGTCAGTAGGAAGGTAGTTTCCTGGCTCAGGAATTGGTTCCAGGTGGTCCAATCAGCTTAAAGCTCAGGACTTCTATTTGCTTGATGGAGAAGCCAAGTTCCTTTTGCATAGGTGTGAAGACGAAAATCCGTGATTCCAGTGGTTGCTGGCATTCGTCTTGCAAGCAATGAAGAAAGATCAGTCTGGGAAAGAGAGCTGACACAGGGAAACAAGCAGCCCTGGGATAATTGAGGGGAAATTCAGCTGAAGCTCTGATTAAATCATTCCTGAAGCTTTTGGTCTCTTTAGATCTGTGAAAAATTAAATCAGTTCTATCACTGAAGCCAGTTGAGAGTTTTTTTCTTCTTATTTTGAATGAATGTAGGAACTTACATTCTGTTTACTGAAAGAATATTCTGGAAGGAAGGAGAAGTAAAATATCAAGAACCCTGTGCTATAACACTGCTGATGTCTGAGGACTGGGAACCTTCTGACATATGCCCTCAGCCCTCAAACCCTGGGCCAGGAGAGTAGGTTCTTCTGGTCAAAGCACTTCAGGGGTACAGTCATGATTTTTTTCCCTTTTCTTCAGTAAAATATTTTTCAGAAATGAACTGACCACATACTTTTAAGTTTTTAGAGAGACTTTTCTTCATTGAATTTTCAGGGTTTTTTTGGAGGGTAAGGAATATGGATTTTTACCGTAGTATAATGCCTTATCTGTACACAGTAGACACTTCATAAATGTGGGCCTTACTTGTTCATGTGCAAAAGAAGAGATTTGAAAAAGTTCTCTTGACTTTTAACCTCTTAAAATTGCTTTCTTATAAACAGCATAATGGAAGACTTCTAAAAATGTCATTGCTAACTGCACTGAGAAATCCACTTTGTCACGCTGTGGCTTCTAACACCTTGTCTCTGACACCAAATCGGTTTTGATACCAAAGTCTCCCATAGGTGTGGCTTTTTAATCCTCAAATTACAATGCAGGTTTAAACAGGCCAGATTTGTCTGTCACCAGGAGTTTAGTAATTAACAAAGTGCTTCAGCACTAATGGTTTATCAGAAGGCCAGTTAGCAAGTTAGAGACATTATAGAGGAAGCAGGCCTGGCGTGTTCACGAGGGGAATTCGTTTACGGGGTGCCTTGGTCTCTGTTCAGCCTTCTTTAGGACCAGTCGCTGAAGGTCAGTGTAAGCCTTCCAGAGGGAGGCCAGAAGCAAGCCTCGCCTGGTGGGTCTTATTTACGAACCAAATCCAGCATCCTGAATGACCCATTCTAGGAATCACACACACCAGGGGCATTTTTTCAGCCACGGCTATTTTGCAACAGCCTTCACTACAAACGCTTTCATAAAAGTTAGTGGTTTTCTTGGGAGCACCAAACAGGGCACATAACAACCGGTGAGTAACCTGCAAATAATGCCCGTGGTGACAATTTTGCTTTGTTCCGTGGGAGTGTGAGAAGCTGAGTTAGGATAAGGATCACTGTCTGTGAGTGTTGGGAAAGGAAGGTCCACACACTCAAAGCTCTCTGAATCTGCGGTGGCTGCCAAGTCCTAACCACTAAAACATGGAGGTGTACTGGAAGGAGGAGGCCGTGGTGCTATAGATAACTGGGTAGAAGGCAAGACACAAGGGGATGGGTTTATTTCATGTAGATGTGAGTTTGGCCCTGGAAAGGTAATCTTCCTTAGAGCCTCAGTGTCCTCGAGGCCCAACAGAAGAGTCAGACACACATTCTCCGGCTGGCGTTCCACAGAGCAACTGTTGCCTGCCCCTCCTGTCTCACTTTCCCTTGTCAGGACGCCCCTAATGGGTTGCAGATGTCCCATTCAGTTAGAAGCACGTTCCAGATACATCTGCCCTTCTTGATTTCATGCAGAAAACACCTGCAAATCTTTATCTTTGGTTAGATTTACCACACATTTGAAGCTTTGAAATTTTGGTCCAGTGGGAAAGAGGAACATGTCACCACCCTCCTTTCTTAAGTTGAATTCCATCACTGACATTAGCCTTTGGTAGGGTGTGGAGGGGGGAGATGTTTTCATTTTTCTTTAAAGATGTTAGTCAGTAAGATTTTAACAACCTCAGACCTATTGAGCAGAAAGCTAATCAATTTTCTTAATCCCACAGGCTTGTCTTACCTGAGGCCTATGGGCCATGTGCGGCCCAGGATGGCTTTGAATGCAGCCCAACTCACATTTGTATACTTTCTTAAAACACTGAGGGGCTTTTTTTTGTGTGTGATTTTTTTGAGCTTGACTGTGTTAACTATATTAGATATTTTATATGTGGCCCAAGATGATTCCTCTTTACTCACTGTGGCCCGGATGAGCCAAAAGGTTGTACACCCGTGTAGAATAAACTTTGTGGGAAAATCCACAGTGACTATGGATTTGTGGGTATCATGTGAGGGTGTACCTGTGTGTTTGTGTGTGTGTGTGTGTGTGTGTGTGTGTGTGTGTGTGTTTCTGACTTTCTGAGTTTAACAAAGAACACAAGAACAGATCCCTAAGCAGTGTGGTTAGGATATGGTTTAAGGACCAGCTCCCTTGAAGGCAATACACATGGTCTATTTCTGAAGTGAGCAAATCCTTCTAGGCCTCAAGGAAGATCCTAACCACTCCCTTTATTCATCCGACTTTAGGATATTTCATCCCATCATCCAAGGAATGACAAGTGCCATTTAAATGGTTGTGAGATTAAAATAATAAAATAATGAGCTGCCCTTGGGGGTGTTGGGAAGGAAATCTCATTCAACAAGGCTTTGTAAGGAGGGAGGAAGTTTTGACTCATCTACACTGGCTCTGTGACTTTGAGCAAGACATTGAGGCTCTGGGAGACTCAGTTTTCTCTTTAAAACAAGGGAGAAAGATTAAAGTCATTTATTTCTTCCAGAAATAATTTTTAAGACTGAGTGTGTCCCATGTGCACCTGAAGATACATAGACACAGTCCCTGCACTCAGGAGCTGCCCCCAGGTGTGCTGTCACTTCCTGATTACTTCTGCACGTGTTGTGCTGCCATTGGGAACTGGCTTAGAACTTTTCACCCAAACCCAGCCTTCATTTATTCCTTAATTTTAATGTTTATGGGGCCTTTCCAGCCAATAATCTTGCCCCACATCTTCGACTTCTTCTGTCAACTGTCCTTTCCTTTTTCCAATTCTTACCCCTCACTTCAGTAGGTTTTGAACTTGTAGAGGCCATCTGTCTGCTCCCTCCCATGTTCTCTCAGTCCCACCTTATCTCTCTTTCTCACCCACAGAGTCAGGACCCTGTTTTTGTCATTACCCTGTCTAGGAACCCATGCTTCCTGTGACCACTATCCTTCTGTAACAGCTACCCCAATTCTACACCTGCGTGGAGGCAGGGGCCGGCCCTAGCACACACACTGAGCGTTGCTGGAGGAGCAAGATGATGGAGCGGCTGGCGTCACTGCACCTGCCACCCCGCCGTGGCATTCCTGGGGGTGACTCCCTCTCCCCTTCCCTCAGTGACCAAACCAGGACACATACACACTCATTTTCAACCTCTCTTCTTCCTCCAGGCTCAGAGACCTGTGGTCCTCCATTCTTTCTTTTGGGACCCTATTAGTAATAATCTCTCTTAATTAAAGTTTTATTTATTTGTTCACTCGGTGGATTGAAACCAGGGCCTTTGCATTGAGCCAGCCCTCTTTTAATTTTTTAATTTAATTTTGAGACAGAGTCTTACTAAGTCCCTAAATTGCCAGGCTGGTGGCAACTTGAGATCCTTTTCCCTCAGCCTCCCAGAGTGCTGGGATTACAGGCTTGTGCCACCATGGCTAATCTCCCTTTATTGTATCTTCAACATTTTCCTTCCTTTTCAATTAGCTCCTTGGGGCTCAGGCTGTAAACATTTTAATTTGCTCCGTTTTAAGAGGAAAAAAGTACCCTTTGTGGGCTATCGTATTGTTAGGCGCCCTTCCCCTTAATTCTCCTGGCATTCACATTCTTGAGTAGCCCCTTGGTCAGTGGCCTCTGGACTTGGCCATGCAATTTGGTTTGGCTGAAAGGTCATTAGCAAGTGTGACATGAATAGAGGGTGGGTAAGTGATTGCGCACTGAGATTCTCTCACTTGCTGTTTTAGTCTCTTTCCTGTCAATGGGAAAAAATATTGGACTTGAAGGAAGAGACACTTATTTTGGCTCACATGGACACATTTGTGTCCATACCTGGTTGGCGTGGATCCAAGGCAAAAAGACATGGCAGAATGGCCTGGCAGAGGGTGGCAGAGAGAGAAAAGGGAAGAGCCAGGGACAAGAACACACCCTTCTAAATCCTCTTCCTAGTGACCCATCCCTGCAACCAGGTACATACAGGTGGCACAGGTAGCCGTGATCTGGTCCATGGAGGAAGCCACTGTTGAGTATAATGCCTGAATTATCCAGTCACCTTCCAAATACATGAGACTTTTGGGGGACATTTGAGATTCCATAATACTTAGATGACTGCCTCTTGGAGCCTAGTGGTCAGGCTATCCAGAGGCCATACAGCCCTGAAGGAGAGGACGCCGTATGGAAGACCCTAGAGAATGAAGAGCACTTAGGGCAGGGGTCAGTGACTCAGCAGCAGATAACTAAAACTGCAAAACCCAGAACAGACCATTCCCTTGACTTCCACTTTCTCCGCTCTTTCTCTTTCTTCCTCCTGTCCGAGCTTTTCAAAGGACTCTTCGATTTCCAGCCTAACATGTTTGCTTCTGTATCTGCCCTTCAGCCGTGCTGGCCTCCCGGGCCTCTTCTCTCCTGACTTCCACAACCTCCCAAGCTCCTGGTTGTCTTTACTTCTCTTTCGCCAGACACTTTCCATCTCCTCAATCGCCTGCACACCCTTGATCTGCCGTTCCCACGTTCTCAATGTCTGTCCTCAGCTAGCCGTAATTTTCTTTTTTCTTTCTTTTTCTTTTAACAAAACAAAACAAAAACTGCAAATTTAAACTCTAGCTAGGCATGGTGGCACAGGCCTGTTATCCCAGCATTCCAGGAGGCTGAGGCAAGAGGATCGCAAATTGGAGCACAGCTGAACAACTTTGATACTTAGCAAGACCCTGTCTCAAAATCAGGAATGAGCTAAGGATGTAGCTCAGTGCAGAGGCCCTGAACTCAGTCCCTCGTACCAGAAAACAAAACACGAGTGAACAAACAAACACTTCACGCTCTACCCAAATTATCTCTTTTGCTGTGCAATTCCAACCATAATTATTTGCTGCTGCCAATCCCTAAATCCTGGGGCCAGGAGTTGGTTTGAGCAAACTCCATGAATACAAAATGCAAATCAGGCATGTCCTAAGCCTGTGAGTGCATAATAGCTTCCGGGAAGCAGGAATCATTTCCTACCTCTGCTCCGGTGTCCTCTGCTGGAAGCAGACTCACCACTGTACACTCCCCTAATTCCTTCTTTTTTTCAAACACATTGACCTCCAATGTGTCTTTGCTGGTGCCACCACTTCCTTTTCCATGATGGGCGAGATGTCCCATTTCATAGCTGTACTCTGAGACTATAGGGTATCTCAAAAAATTTGTTAATTTTTCTTGTGTATGGCGAATTTTGAGATACGGTATACATTGAATGTAGCATTTGTATAATTTTTCCCATAGCATAACTTTTACTTAAAATATGATAAATTAATTCATGACAAATTAATTCTGAGCAAAAAAAATTTTACGTTACATGTTTCAGTCATTTTCTTATTGCTGGGACACAATACCCAACACTCACAAGTTAAGGAAGGAAAGGTTATATTAGTTCACAGCTCAGGTGTCTCAGGCCCTGCATGGTCAGCCGACAATGGCAGAAGGTCTGGTTAGAGGACAGCTAAGAAGTAGAGAGTGAAAAGAAGCCAGGGACCAGAATATATGCCCTTCCATATTATACCACGACAGATCTGCCTCTTCTGGCCAGGCCTGGCCTCTTAACAGCATGTAAAGTCAGTGGATTAATCTATTTGATCTACTCAACCCCCAGGATCCAGTCACCTTCCAAGGTACACGAGGCTTAGAGCCCCGGGGATGCAGCGCAGTTGTTAAAGTGCTTGCCTGGCAAGCGTAAGGCTGTTGGTTTAGTTCCCTAGTGCTAAGTAGGTGGGTGTGGTGACATACACCTGTAATCCTAGCCCTCTAGGGATCTGGAGGTTGCTGAGGCTTTCCATGAGTTCAAGGCTAGCCTGAGCTATGTAGTGAGTTCAGGAACAGCCTGGGATACAGAGGACAACACTGTCTCAAAAAAAAAAAAAAAAAAAGCATAAAGCTTTGGGGAGATATTCCAGATTTAAATTATCACATTATATATTTTTGTATACGACGCAACAACCATTGGGATACCCTGTAGATTTCCTTTGCATTTAACACGTTTGTTGCTCTTTTATGCATCCCTACACCAATGGGCTCTGAACTCCCTGAAGGGAAGGACCAAGGACCATATCCTACCAATTTAATGTCTTGCAAGATTTCATTGGAATCAAGTCCCACCTGTGCCAGGAATAGGTAGTAAGTGATGGTTGAAGAATGGAATTGTAGATCCTCCTTCTAATGGTCCATAATATTCAGTCCCATTTGTAGTTTTCATATATGTATGGGAAATTGGTCTCTACTTGTGTATATGTGAGCCCAAGAAGTTTGAAATGCATAGATGTGTTTAGTTCATGAAATCAGTTGGTGGTTCCCTACTGTTCTCAGGGTTCTGACAGTCTTTCCACTGTGGAAATGATAGTCTTCTAAGGTTTGACAGAATTTACCTGCATTTCTAATACCTGCTGTGGGGGGTAGGTGGATGTAGCTTTTGTTCTACATTTGTCTGTTTTCCTTCAGCATTTGTTCCCAGCTCTCTGTATCTTGTGCTTTCAATTATTTTGTTTATTTGCAGGGAGAAGTGTTCATCTAATGTTCAATAGCAATGTTTACCTAATTGCTATTTTTAATCAAAGATCATCATTATGTGAATTATATAATTGATAACCATTGTTATATAATTTTTCTCAATTCTAATTTCAGTTTTTCTTTTTGTCATTATACTTGCCACTATAGTGTTAATTTTTATTTGTTTTTTAAAATATGTTAACTTTTTTCATCTTTATTGCTTGTTTATTCTTATTTTCCTTAAGATTTCTCTTGTGTTCTATTTACAAATATTTAGATTGGACACTAAATTATTTTCCAAAATTCTCTTCATAAATTGAACTTGTAGAATATCGCTAGCTACATTTCCTGTTTTTTATACAATGTCCTGATAGTTACTTTTCTAAATTTTCTCTTATCATATCATTAATATTTTTCTTTGAACTAGATGTTATGTAAATCTTTCCAGTATATTGAGAATCATTTTTCATCTTAAACTTCATGATTTCTCACTTTATTATCCATGAATCTCAGATTATGACCAACATAATTTCTACTTGTTTGAATTTATTGAGAGGGTCTTACATAAAAATTATTGTTTCTTTTCATAAAGTATCATCTATTAATCATGCCTTAAAGTTGTATGCTCATATCCTCCAATTATTTGATGGTGAATGTTCTATTTAATCTGTTACAACTTAGTATGAGTGAATTAAAAATTTCCATTGAAGATCTCAGTGTGCATGTGTGCTTTAAGGTTGGGAACTGGGGATCTTGGAAGATTGCTTGAAGGAAACACAGGGGCTAAAGTACTAAGGTAGGAAAAGTTGTGTCCATCGAATTTTCCCCTGTCTTGAACTTCCCTCTTGCTGAATTTACTATTCTGTGTCATAACTGCATCTTTGTATTAGCCATCTGACCTAAGTAGCCTTGGTCACTATACTATCCTGATAAATTATTTCTTCACCAAATACTTAAATATATTCTGTCTCTCTCCTGCTCTTCTTTCAGTAATAAAAGATGAACCCAGGGCCTTTGCACCACCAATCTTTTAATTATTTTTGTTTTAATACAGGGTCTGGAATTTATGACTGTCCTTCCTCAGCCTTCCAGAGTACTGGGAATAAAAGGAATGTTCTACCATAAGGGTTTTCTTTAAAAAATAAAAATAAAAAGTGAGATTCCTTATTCTGCACATTGGTGTCTGAGATAGTTGCTACACTGGCTGATTTTGGAGACAAATCTCTATGAAGCAAATCCTGTTTACTAATTTACTAATTGGAAGCTCATCACCATATTGTTAATCCATATTGTTGAAACCACACAATTTTTTCTTTACTTAAATATCCTATCTTTTGACAAATTCTCATGGCAAAAAGATAATATGGTACTCTTTGGGGCTTCCCTCTTCCCATTCTAAAATTATCCTAAAATGGAGTGATTTGAAACAAACACTGATTGTCTCCGGATTTAGCCGAGTCCCCTGGCTCAGGATCTCTGGTGAGTCTGCAGTCAAGGTGTGGGCTGAGGCTGTGGCCATCTCAGGCCTGGCTGGGGAGGGCAGGTGTCTAGGCTCACTCACAGGCTCCTTCCTGGTGGCCTCCGAAGCTTACTCACGAGGTGCTGGCACACAGCAGGTCTGGCTGGCTGTTGGCCAGAGGGATCAGTTTCTTGCCACGTGGGTCTGTCCATGGGACAGTGCACAAGATGGCAGAGCTTAGAGCAAGCAGGGGAGTGAGAGGGAGAGGAAAAGGCAGGGAAAGAGAGAGGTAGGGAGAAAGGAGCAGAAACAGGGCAGAGAAGGAGAAGAAACAGGGCAGAGGAAGAGGAGAGGACGGGAGAGGAGAGAGAGAGAGCATGGAGAGGGAGGGAAGAAGGGAAGAGAGGAGAGAACAGCAGAGGAGAGGAGGGGAGGAGAGGTAAGGAAGCAAGAGATGGTGAGCATGACCAGATTCTTTTTATAACCTAATCTTGGATATGGCTTCACCCTGTGTGTGTGTGTCTGTCTGTGTGCGCGCGGGCGCAGTACCTGGGATTGAATCTAGGGCATTCACACTGAGCCACATCCCCAGAGTCTTTTCTACTTTTATTTTATTTTTGGTGTCGAGACAGGGTCTCACTAAATCTGTTAGGTTGCCCAGGTTGAGCTCAAGCTTTTGATTTCCCTGCCTCAGCCTCCCAGAAGGTGAGGATTACAGGCCCGAACCACTGGGCCAGCTTCCTCCCACTTTTGCTGTGTTGTATGTGTCAGAGGAGAATGAGTGAAGGCCTGGACCATGTACAGGGAGGTCTGAACATGCAGGAAGGGGTGTGGTGCGCCATAGTGGATAGTGCCTGCACAACAGGAAACAGACTCTCTTAATTCTTCCCAGATCTTTTTTTGGGGGCTCCCAAATCTGTATTACTTATTTAGCCACTGCTAGTACCCCTTCTTTGTTACTTGTAAGCACCTATTACAAAACCTTTGTTACATTTATCTCGTTAACTTCAATAATAATGGTGTCGCTTTTCAATGATAACTTCCCAGTGACTAGTTCTTGCGTCTATTCTTCCCACGATGATTTGAACACTCTGGAAGAATCTCTGCTTACAGAGCCCTGAGCATTCAACGGTCAGTCTCTGCAAATCTTAGAATGTGGCCCTTATCCATGGACAATCTAAGGCCAGGGTGGAATCCTTGGAATCCTTGGGCATCTCACCCACATCTTAGTGACGAGAAGTGGCTTTTCCTTCCTCTTTTAGCCTTGATGTTTTCAGAAGACACACATGAAGCAAACATGACTTTAACCCATTTGAACATGACCTTCTCCTTTCTTTCCAATGTTTTTATCTCCTATGGTTTTATTTTTTTCCTCCTGGTGTTTTAAGAAGACCCTGGAACTCCTATTAATAGTGTTTCCTTTTTATTGATCTGACTAGGGATAAGGTCAGTCCTCTGCTTTCTAATCTCAGGTGTTTCTCCCCAAGTACTGGGAACTTTCATAATCACATCTTAAGCATTTGTTCTGTCTTAATTAGGAATATGTTACTTATAGGTTTCCTGTCTGGCCAATGTCCTGCTCTTCATTTCTATGGTCTTTTGTTCCTTTAAGATATCTTCTTGACTTACGTACACTTGGGTATTATTCTTTACACTCTTATTTATTTGGAGGAGTGGATTTTCTCTAGCTTTCATTCTGTTTTAATGAAGACCCAATTTCAGTGCCTATGGATATAATTCTCTTGTAGTCCCCTTTGTGCAGACCTGTCCATTGATTGACATGGTAAGTGTGATCTCATTGGAAATATAAAACAGGTTTATCTTCAAGTTAACCTACTTCAAGAGGAGGATTTTCCTTTGGGGGAAATCTCATATACTCTTTAGTGCTGCAAATTTTTTTCATAGGTCCCACGTTCCTTCTTCCTTTGTGTTTGATATTTTTTTTAACCCTCCCTAAAAGTCTTTATAGTGTTTTTCTGGAAGACCTGAGGGATGAGATTGCTTAAAAAAAACCCCACATCCCATGATTCATCTGGACATAGAGCACTCTTCCTGGGACTAGTGCCAAAGGTTCAATCAAAAGCTGCCAATAACTCCCTTAGGAAGTTACTGCAACTGAAAATGAAGGATAGACCAGGAATAGCTGCAGGTTAGCTAACCTAAAGCTTTCTTGGAATTAGACTGGAGTATAAATCAATCGGGAGATGTAGGTCACTCATCCCTCTTCTGCTGAGTGGCTGAGCAAAGAGAATCTAGAGCAGACCAAGTTCTTTCTTACTCATTTTGGTGAATTATTTCTTTGTTTTGGCTCACATTTTGACATTTGCTCTTTATCTTTTGCTTCTTCAGGTAACTTCTGGTCCACATTTATAGTCAATATTTAATCTACTAATATATTGTCCCTGATTTGGGGTTTTATATTTTTCCTCACATCCTGTTCCATCCCTCTAGGTTCATTTTTCTTGCTATTGAAGTAAATCCTTTGGTAGACTTTTTGGTGAGAGTTGATGAATCACAAGTGTCCTTAGCCATTGAGAACCCGGAAAGACCTTTATTTTGCTGTCCCACATAAATAATAGTTTGACTGTGTGAGGAATTCTGGACTGATTTTTTTTCTCTTCAGTACATTGATGATATCCCATTAGAACTTGTCTGGCTCCTGAAATGGTTGATGTGTGGCTTGGGGTTGTTCTAGTCATTACCTTGTTGTCAGTACTCTATCCTGCCTCTTATGTAGCTTTCATATTTTTATATCCTTGATTTTCTAAAGTTTTCCAGTAACATAAATAGGAACGATTTATTTTTAATGACCCTTCATGACATTTAGTGTGCATTTTTGCTAAGAGAGAAAAGGAGGAAAAATTCTGTCGACATTTCTTTGACTGTTGTTCTCATCCATTCTTACTCCAAAGCTCTCTGATGCATGCTGGAACCTCTCTAGCTGTATTCTGGGCTTTTGACTGTTCTTGGTTGTACATTTATCTTTTTTTTCCTATGCTTGATTCTGAGTGAATTTTTAACACTTGGTTCCCATCTCTCATGGGGTACTCTTAAAACCATCAACACTGTTAACTTCTCTCTTGATGTCTAATGTCTCTTTTTTGTTACATTAATGAACATGCTTTTTATTTCTAAGATTTATTATACATTGTTTTTCATGTTCTGTTATTTCATCTCTGCCTAGGTTTGCTTCATAACTTTTTGTTCTTTCTTAGATATTATTTCCTTGAAGGTCCTAAAATGATTTTTTTGAATGTCAGTTTTTTAAAAATGAGCTCTATTATTGTCATTTCATCTGGAATGAATTTGTCTACCAATTGTTGGTTTAGAACTTCATGCACGAGTAGGGGCCAAGCCTAAGATTGCTGTAGAAAATTGGTATTGTGGTGGGACTCCTCACATACGAATAAAATGTTAAGAAAAAGGACCTGGACCTATGATCTCTAAGAAAAGTCACATACTTAGGGAAGAAGGCCCCATCTCACATCTATTACCTCAGAAGTGGCTTCTCACCGCTTGGCATCTGGGTCTGTGCTGCTGTGCAGTAACCCTAGATTTGGTTCCAATTTTCCATGTAATACTTTTGAACCCATCAACTCTGCTTCCCATTGGTGACTTCTGATAAATTTCTGCTCCAAGTGCTTGCTTTTTTTTTAAGTACAACTTAAATACATTTTTCTATTATAATCATGTGTTTAGAGTTGAAAAGGGTCTCAGAATATGAGTTTAACTCGATTTTGACTATAAGTCCGCTTACAAATCTCCACAGTAGAGATTCAGTACCCATTTCATGTCTTGTTTCTGCATCTCAATAGGGTTGTCTTGGTTACTTTCTCATCACTGGGACACAAGACCCATCACTCACGACTTAAGGGAGGAGAGGTTTATTTCAGCTCGTGTAGGGGTCTCCATCCCGTGGGGACCCCCGGAACAGCCGAGGAGGGGTGGGACTACAGAGTAATACACTTCGGGAGTCCTTTCAGCAAACGCCATCTCTTGTATTTAGGGACTACAGGGGCTTAAATAGACTGAGGTAGCTATCTTGGGCCAATCAGCAAGGCCTCAACCAGCGTGGGGTCCCCCAGGGGGAGGGAAGGAGTAGAGGAAGGAGGATACATAAGGAGCAGTTCCAGGAGCAGTTCCCGGGGTTTAAGCAAAACAACACCTGGCTTAACTTACAAGCAGTAACATTTGTTCATGGGAAGGAAGGAAGTCAGCCAAGGTCAACGAAGCTGAGGCTCTCGGGCCCTGAAGACCCCAACAAGCTCCCAGTTCAGAGGTCTCAGGCCATTTATGTTTGGCTGGCAATGGCAACATGCATGGCAGATGGCCTAGCCTGAGACAAGCTGTTCACAGCATCACAACAGGAAGCAGATCAATTGGAGAGAAGCTGGGGCAAGAATATATACCCTTCCAGGCTACACCCTTATTGATATGCCCCTCCTGAGCAGTGCCAGCTCTTAGCAGCATGTGAAATCAATAGATGAGTCCATTGTATCCAATTAACCCCCACCCCCGCTATCCAGTCATCTTCCAAATATGTGAGTCTTCTTGGGCAGACATTCCAGACTTAAATCATAATGAGGGAGTTCTGACTTCTAATAACAATTTAAGCATTCACTAGCAACAAGCATTACCTATGTTTCTTTAACCTGAATTTCTATTTTATATATATTACCCTCCTTTCCCCTAAATTGAAATGCCTTATGGATCGTCAAGCTGAGGCTATCTGTCAAGGAATGTGACCACCGTGTTAAACAACTACCAGTGTGATTTATTTCTGCTTCACCATTCTTCTTGTTTATACAGATTGGGCTGAGTTTCTCAGGCAAAGATGTTTACTGATGACTTTGCTCCAGGCCCACTGCAGTCCCGGGACCAAGGGCCAACCCTGTGAGCTAGCTGTGGGTCAGCAGAGTCTGCCTCTGCACCACAGCGACTCTGAACCTTGATGGACACCGTGTCATTCTGTCTCTTATACTCGGCATCTGTGTAATTGCCAGAGCCAAGAAAGCATGGTAGAACCAGGGTGGGGAGAGGGTGGCATGATGTCCTTGAAATGACCAGGGAGGGAAGTGAGGTGTAGGTCACTTAGATGCCCTCTTTTCCCTTCCACAGTCCCCAGGGTATAGTTGCAAACTTTACCCTTTGCTTCCTTGGCCCCAGGCTGTATGTGTGTATGTTCCTATGAGTGAGTGTTCTTCCCCACATGTATGTACCTAGAGCTACAAGATAAAGACTTCCCAGAGTGTTGTCTTAGATCCCTACTCATGTCGAGGGAAGGACCCATATCCAGGGCTGTGTTCCACCCAACCAGCTTGTGCATATTCTGATACAATAGTGCCACGGAAGAGGGGTGCCTGGAAGAACACAGCCAGGACAACAGCACTTGGTTACTGCACAGCCCTCTTCTGCTTTCTCTTAGGGGGTTGAAACTGAGAAGAGTCAGACATTTGAAGTGTGATCAAACTATATGATGACTGTTTACATTTTAAAAATTATTACAGTAAAATACCTCCTGTCATGAATTCTTCTAAAACTTCTCTCCTTCACTGTGAGCACACGCATCCCATTGTTCCTGCCACTTTCTGAGGCAGTTCTGGAAGTCCTCTCTCCTGACCCCCTTCATGAGGTACGATAAAAAAAATCCCGTGACTGCTGCTGCTGAGCGCCATCCAACAGAGAGGCCGGCTGATAAAGCACGTTGGTGTGTCCTCGTCCACCTCAATCATCAGATATGGCGCTGTGTGAGCAGGGAAAGTCATCACTTTGAATCAATTCAGGACATTGAGGCAGCCATAATAGCACAAAAAAAGACAGGAAGAAGGACCTCCAGAACTGCTGCAGAAAATGGCGGAAACCATGGGATAAGTGAGTTTAAAGCAAGGGGGAGATTTTGAGGAGATGAATGGCAGAGTGCCTTTTACTGTAGACACATTTAAAAAATCATACCTTTTTTTTGAGACGGGGTCCAGACTGGTCCTGAACTCACTATGGAGCCCGTGCTGATCTTGAACTCATGGCAATCCTCCTGCCTCAGACTCCTGTGTACTGGAATTTCAGGCATGTACCACCATGCCCCGCTTAGGGAGTACTGGGATATTGAACCCAGGGCCTTGAGAGCTTGCTAGGCAAACACTTTAACTTCTATGCTATTCCTCCTATCCTCACTGCGTTTTTCAATCGTACTTCATATGAATTCACCCTTGCATTATATACAAGATAAAGTTGAAGAAATTTGATTTGGTTTTCACGTCCCTAAGCTCTGTTTCTATTAAGTTATGGTTTTAGTTGTGTTAATTTTATATGGGAATTCTGACAGGTGACTTTCTCAAAATTTGCTCTGATTGTAAGAGTCTACCCTCATATTTTCATTGTGTTCTGTTCTATTCTCTCCTATTCTACCAGAGTTTTATTTTTTAAAAGTTTCCAATGAATGGGTAAATGAGATGTGGCATACACGTGCAATGGAATATTACTCAGCCTTGAAGAGGACAGAAATCCTATCCAATGTTAAATGCGGATGAACTTCAAGGACACTTTACTAGGTGAAATAAACCACTCACAGAAAAACAAATATCCTGGGTTTTGGTGCCTCAAAAAATAAAAACAAATACTGTGTGAGTCCCTGAAACAATCAAATTGACAGGGAGAGAGCATAACCTGGTGAGCTGTGGAGCCAGGGAGGAAGGAAGTGAAGAGTTGCGTTTTCACAAGTACGGATGAGTGTAGATGAGGGTGCTGTGAGAGCAGTCACACAAGTGCACTGAACCGTACGCTTAGAAATAGGTAAGATGGCAAATTGGAATTTTAAAAAAATTTTGCCACAATTAAAAAACAACAACAACAACAACAAAATAACCCAGTGGGGTGCTGTGACAAAACAGGTAGGCTTCTGTGGGAACAGAGCCAGGGTGTCTCTGCCTACTCTGGGCTCCTTGGAGAGCGTCTCCCCAGAGGAAGTGGCTATGAACCGAATCCCGAGGGATGACTGAAGCTGGTCACGGTTGGTGTGGTGAGGGGTATCCAGTCTCCGGGCTGCTATTCCTTTGCTCTTCTTGAGTGAAGAAGAACTATGTCGGGACGTACAATAAAATATATGATATTCTGTACTTAATGTATATGAGCAATAAAACTTCCTTTTAATTTTTTTATTGTAACCTTAAAAGAAAAGAGTAGGAAAACATCAGGCTGCACACTGGACAGGCCTGGAGAGGTGAGGGCTGAAACGGCTCTAGACATCTGGGCACGTGAGCATCTCAGCGCCACAGCCCAGGCCCCCTGGAGCCCCCAATATGCCGAGGAACTACAGTCAGGCCACTTCCTGCCGCCTGCCTCATCTGCCTGGCACAGCGGTGCCAGGTTCCTTGTCTCAGAACACCACCTGCATCATGTTACCCTCCTACCTTCTTGGCTAATCCTGCCAGATTTTTTTTTTTTTTTTTTTTTTTTTTTTTTTTTTTTTTTTTTTTTTTTTTTTTTTTTTTTTTTTTTTTTTTTTTTTTTTTTTTTTTTGTGCCTGGCACTCCGGGCTTCTTTCCTGGCCCCATCCTGGCTCTGCCCTGTGAGTTCCTTCCCTCTGTGACAGGTCTCTGGCTTCTTCTGCTTTTTTCCACCATCCGGTACTGGAGAGAGACTCGTGGGCCTGAGGGCCCTGAGCTACTACCCCAGCCCAATTTTATTTTTGATTTTGAGACAGGGTCTTGCTAAGTTGCTAAGTAGCCCAGTCTGGGCTTGACCTTTCAATCCTCCTGCCTCAGCCTCCCAGAGTGCTGGGATGACAGGCCTGTGCCACGGGGCCCCTCAGGCCAGAGGTGGGAGCCGGCTGACCCAGGCCGCTGTGCAGCCCAGAGGCAGCCTGTTTCCCCTCAGCCGGCCCCATCCCAGCTCCAGCTCCCCTATCTCCCTGACATTCCTGAGTCGAGGAGCATCTCCTGGCCAGGCCCTCCAGATGCTTAACAGGATTATCTGTCCAACAGCACAGCCCTCCTGGGCGGGCGGGGGACTCGTCCACGCAGGGAGAGGCAGGGACAGGCACCGAGGCCCGCTTTGGAGGACACTTGGGGATGGGAGGGTACAGGCGCAGGCCTTGCCCTGATCAGAAGCAAAGCAGACGGTGTGACTCAGGAGAAAGCCGCTTCCCCAGGCGGGAGCCCTGCGTGCAGCCCTTCTGGCCCAGGATTGGGGGGCGGGGAGGGGAGGGAGGAGGGCGGGTAGGTGGAGGCCGCAAGGCCCTGGGCAGGGGAGGGTGGGTGGGGCGGAGGGGGAGGCGGCGGCCGGGAAATCCACCTGGGTGCCATCAGTCTTACCAGAATAAACAGGGCTGACAGGAGTGCTTGCCGGCAGCCTGGTACAGGTTAGGGGGGTCACCGGAGCAGCCCGGTGACCCACCCGCCTTAAGGTAGAGCCGCTCTGGAATCTGTCACAAAGGACAGAGCTGAAAGCTCCCTCCTCCCTGAGAGAACTCGCTTCCTGGCATTCCACCGATGGGGAGCCAGTTCGCTTTTAACATGTTCTCAATGTAAATCGAAGCTGGGATCAAATACACACATGGAAAGCAAAACAAACAGAAGGTCCCCTCCCCCCACCTCGCAGTCGGACCCTGGTGTAGGTGTCACCAGCAATCAGAAATAATTCTGCCCAAGCTCTTTCTCGGTTTCCTCGGAGCTTGAATGTTTAGAAAGAACGGTTGGATTTCCAGGGAAGGACCTACCACTTAATTATCTAGAATTTTCCAATGGGACAGCAGAGCCTAACTTAATCAAGCAAAGGTCCTTTATGAAAATCTTATAATAGTATGGACAAATGTCCGATAATTGTGCGGGAAACAGAAATCTCATTTCACAAGAAAAAGAAATCCAGCTGGGCCCAGTGGCACAGGCCTATAATCCCAGCACTCTGGGAGGCCGAGGCAGGACTGCAAATTCAAGTTGAGCGTCAGCAATTTAGAAAGTTAGTGAGACTCTGGGCTGAGGATGTAGCTCAGTGTGAAGGCCCTGGGCTTGATCTCCAGTACCACCAAAAAGAAAGAAAGAAAGACCCTAAGCAGGCAATTCTTCTCAGAACACATGGGAAGAGGGGTGGCTGTGGTATAGTTGACATTCCTCACAAAGGTCTTCCCTCAGCCCTACAAAGTGGGAGAGAAATTGTGAATAAAAGACTTTGAATAACCAACAGAGGAGCTAAAACTGGGAAGACCCGCACCCCCACCGCCCTCTGTGGGCCCCTGAAGATCTGTTATGTGCATGGAACGTGGCAGGGGTAGGCGAAGGCCCCTGAGCACACAAAGCCAAGGCCCTGGCTCTGTAGTCCCAAAGACACACAGATGGTGTCTTGCCACGCTCAAGAAATCCTGCCCCTAGTCACCGCCTCAACCTGCCTGTGCCCTCCCAGTTGTCCTGCCGATGTGTTATGTGACCTTGGGCAAGTCCCTTCACCAGCCCCTGTCTTGTTTCTTCACCCATAAAGCCAAGATAGTAAAACCCGGGTGCCTCCCGGGCATTCCTGGCACTAATGACGGCTCATAAAGTGCTTTGAGCTTCTGAGGATGAAAGTCTGCTCAGTGTAGTAAAGCTCGATTAGTGCGCTGCCTAGGCGACATTCCCATGAAAGCCTGGGTCCCACTCCGACCCACCCGCCTCCCGGGGAGATGGAGGAGCAGAGGGATGGAATATATTCTTCAGGGATGGAGATCTCCATTACCTACCCAAACCACACTGCCGCTGCTGTGGACCAGTATCATAAGGGCTATTATCATGAATAATTAAGGCCAAGTTCTACTTACAGATGAATGGGCCGCATGTGTTGGGAGGCGGCAGTAGAACTGCACTGTGTCTCCCCCTCCCACACCATCCACCAGGCTGCTAGTGTCACCAAATTTATTTACTCTCTGTGGGTCCTCCAGTTGGCATAAATGAGCAGATTTACTTCACATAATCAGTGGTCAAAGCAAGCTTCTGAAGGCCACTTCCATGCCTAGTCTATGGCACAGACCCAATTAGAGGTCTCTTCCCTCCTGAGGAGAGCACAGGTTCATTAACGATAATGAGGCCCCAGCTACTTGGGGCCCCAGGTTTGTAATTAATCTAGCGCAGGCCTTCCCGCTCCAAAATATTGGAGAATATCAAAGTCACGAACATCGCCCAGGGCGGAAACACGTGCTGCTTAAAGAGGGAGGGCAGGCTGGTGCACAGACTGCTTGGCTGACTGTGGGCAACTCTGCTTCTGATGAAGGCTTCACTGGGGAAGGTGGAGCCACAATTAGACAAAATGAAAGCCTTTGGAGAACTCCCCAAGTCTGGATATTAGAGAATCCGTAATGTCTCTGTTGAACTACGTTTATAATTGTCCAGAGTAGGGGACAAAGAGTGAGTTTTAAAAGACACGGAGAGCTAAACTGGGCCTGGTAGTACAGGCCGGCCCATCATCCAGGCATTCTGGGAGGCAGAGGCAGGAGGATCATAACCCAGCCTGGGCAATTTAGTGGTTTAGTGACACCCTATCTCAAGATCAAAACTAAAATGGGCTCAGGATGTAGTTCAGTGCAATGGCCCTGGGCTCAATACCTGATATCACGCACACACACACACACACACACACACACACACAGAAAGAAAAAAATTTTAAAAAGAAAAAAAGAGACACTGAGAGGACTTACTAGACATGAATGTATAGAATGATGTAGATTTAGGTATTCCAAGGCAATTTTAAGCAAACATCTAAAGTACTAGTGTTTCATTGTGTGCTCCATTTCTGCAATTTCTGACTCTTTCTATGATATCTCCCCAGCAATGCCGACCTTGGGAGCAGCCAGAATAAGAGTAGTGTCCCCATGAGTGTACATGCTGAGAGAGAAAGAGAGATTACTTTCTGCTTAGAGATAAGGGCGGCTTTCACGTTTCTGGAATGCTGTTTGGAAAGGGAAAGGGGCCAGATCACCGAGGGAGGAACATTGCCACCTTAGCAGCAGTGTCTTTGCAACTGGGAAACTCATCTGCTGCTGACCTGATGGCCCAAATCTGAGAAAATAATTAAGGCCATTCACAACCATTATGGTTACAGATAAGCTGGGATAAAAGGGACTACAAGGGAATGTGCCATTCCTCTTCTGACTCAAAGCCAAGGTTTACAAACGCAGACTGTGTCTGGGTGCACCTCCGTGACTTCCCCTACAGGCACTTCCTTTGTTTCTTGGTGACCTGGGAAATTCTTAGGCATCCTTCCATGCACAGCTCTAAATGCCCCTTACCTTGCAGAGCCTTCCTGAGCCGCAAAAGTATAGACCAGGGCTTCTCCTCCACGTGCTTTCAAAGCTCAGTTTCTAGCTCCTTTCTTCCTTCCTCCTTTCCTTCCTTCCTTATTCCTTTCTCTTTTTTGATACTGAGGATAGAGCCCAGGGCCTTTACACTGGGCTCCATCCCCAGACCATTTTTTATTTTTTATTTTGAGACAAGGTTTTGCTAAGTTGCTAAATTGCTCAGGCTGGTCTTGAACTGCGATCCTCCTGCCTCTGGCCCCCAAGGTTCTGGAGTCACAGTCCTGAGCCACCGGGATGGTTTGTATCATACTTTATTGAAAGTTATTGGCAAGTATCTGTTTCCCTCAAGGCTTGAGTTCTCAAGGCTTGGGACCACATCTCAGCCACCTTTGTTATGACAGGGATGATATGATAAAAGTGCCTGGTGCCTAATACAAGTCTATTGAAAAAAAATTTGAGACAGGGTCTCACTTTGTGACCTTGGCTGGTCTTGAACTTACTATGGAGCCCAGGCTGGCCACATACTCATGGCAATCCTACTGCTTCAGCTTCCTGAGTGTTGGGCTTACCTGGATAATTTTTATGTAGTGCTAGGAGATGGCACCCAGGGCCTTGTGCATTGAGCTACACCCCCAGCTGCAAGTTCATGGACTCTAAATCCAGTATGGCAGAGGCACTGACCAACGGGAGCAGATGCTGGCTGCAAGCAATTGTCCGGGCTGTTCTGCAATGTAGTTCATTGAAATAAAGTCAAAGGTAGCCTGAATTACTAAATGCACTGTTTTTTGGGGGTTTTGTGTGTGTGTGTGTGTGTGTGTGTGTGTGTGTGTGTGTTTTGTGGTACTGAGATTGAGCCCAGAGCCTTCACACTGAGCTACACCCCCAGGCTTTTTCTTATTTTTAATGTTTATTTATTTATTTGCAGGTTTACTTTTATTCAAAAAGTTACCATCTCAAGACATAAATACAAATCAGAAACAGTACCTTTAGGACAATAGAATGTGGAAGACAACAGGTTAGAGTAATATTTAGCTGGTTGAAAACAAAGCAGTAGAAACTACTTTCACAAAAAAGTACTCCTTTCAAGAGTGAGAAAAAATATCAACTTAGGTTTAAAAATCATATATACAGTCCTCTCAGCAGTTCTAATAAATACAGATAGAGTCTTGCTAAGTCACTAACTTGATGAGTTTAGGCTCCAACTTGTGATCCTCCTGCCTCAGCCTCCCCGATTTCTGGAATTCTAGGCATCATGCCCAGCCACTATGGGCCTTAATGGTCCTAGGACTAGGTGTTATTTTCCCACCTATGAAATGGGAACATAATGCCTTTTTCATGATGGCCCCTTAAATCTAAGATGAAAATTCAAGTGCAGAGGTGCCTCCTGCCTTGATGGACTCGGAGCCACTTGACAACCATCAAAACCTTGGCCTCTCCATTGCAGAGACAGTGTGATTTCCAGAATGGCAGGAATGGCCTAGGGACTGAGGCCTACAGCATTCTTGAGACAGTCTCAAGAACGGCAAAGCTGCCTGTGCTGGGTGCTCTCGGAACTTCCTTTGGCCAGCTCTATCCCAGGTGGATTGCATCAGAGCCTCAGGGGGAGGACTCAGCCCTGAGGACTCCCTCACCTCCTGGTTCCAGGGGGAAGACTCAGGCCTAGAGGGCTGGGTGGCAGCTCCTGTGGGTGACTCAGTGTTAGACAACGGAGAGCAGTGCGGGCTATGGAAAACCCTGGATGGCGTGTGTGCTGTTCCAAGGTTTCCAACTGGTCAGAGAAGAACTCACAGTTCTGGTTAATATAAGCCCGGCTGGGAGCTGCATTGAGCCTGTGGCTGGCTGTTGGTGACCCTGCCTGTGCTCACCGTGTCTATAAGGTCACCATCTCAGAGTGAGTCAGAGCCAGGGCTTTGGGCCTCGGGGCCATCAGCTCTGCTCCCAAGGCTGGCCCTACATTCCACTTACTTTTCCCCAACCTGTGTCGTCTGGAATGCTGGTGTGATGTGGCTTTTAATATTATTTATTTATTTATTTATTTATTTATTTATTTCCTTGGCTCTTACGCTGCCTTCAGATGCCCACGAGCTACAGTTGAAGATGCTGTCCCACACGAAGGTCAGACAGCACATGGGCAAGGAGCTTTACCCAGGGTTGGTGCTGGCCTGGCTCCTGGAAAGCCAGGGTAGAATTCTGCCACTCAGAGGGAAGGAAGTGCAACCGGTGCCTCATGGCAAAACTGGCCGGTGTCCTTGGGACAGTTCTGGCACCCCTCTTGCAGTACAGAGAGTCTTTCCTGGTGGAGAAGAGGGCATTGTGCCCTGCAGAGGCAGGCTGGTATTTTGATTTCTAACTCCTCCCAGCTATCTGCCACTTGTCTCAAGTACAACTTCCACTGTGTTTCTTTAAAGTTTTGAGGGTTCAGAAATCGCTGACGGAACTGGGTGTGGCCTGGACAAGGCTGGACGCGCCCTGTCCCATTTTCCCCTGAGCTGGTCCCCACCATCACTAGAATCCCTCCCCGCTCGACTCTCAGCAGAGCCCTTTTGACAGGCAAGCCACAGTTCTCGGCAGGTTCTGCCCCTCTGCAGGGGTACTCTTTCTTCATCCTGTCTTCTGCAGGTCTCTGAAAGCACTGAAGAAGGAATTAGTATCATCTACTTCCTGTCTGTCATGTCTAAATTTCATTTTGAGGTGGTCTCGCTGTGTAGTTCTGGACAGCCTTGAACTCACTATGTAGCCCAGGTGAATCCTCTGATTCAGCCCCCTGAAGGAGTGCTGGGACCTTAGGCACATATCACCGCCTACAGCCCATGTCTGAATTTCTTTCTAGAACCATCCCCATTTTATGTTTATCTTACACAAATGAAATGACTGAGACGAACAGCAGAAAACAACAGACAACTTATCACAACAATAACTGAATAAGAATAAATGCATGTATTAGGAATGAGTGAATGATGCCTGTTCTGAGCCATATTCCCACGGGCCGGGCCAGAGTCGACGGGTCTCCTCGGGATCCCTGAGTTCCGTGTGTGATTTTGTCTTCAGGTGGATGCAATACTTCTTTTCTTTTGTGGTACTGGGCAATCGAGCCCAGGGCCTTTGCACTGAGCTATGGACCCAGCCTGTTATTTTAATTCATATTTTGAGAGAGGATCTTGCTGAGTTGCTGAGTTGCCCAGGCTGGGTTCAAACTTGCAATTCTCCTGTCTCAGCCACCCAGAGGACTGGAATGACAGACCTCGGCCACCAGGCCTGCTCAGCTAGAACACTTTTGAGCCTCCCTTGTCATCACCAACCTGTCAGAGGCACGAAAAAAAATGAGCACACAATTTCCTGCCCTCCGGAGCTGCCTGGGCCAGGGTGACACACAGGTGCCAGCGCACTGAGAACGGGGTGCAGGGCGCAGAGCTGTGGGAGCTCAGAAGGAAATGACTAACGCAGCCTTGGGGCACAGGGAAGGTCTCAGGCAAGCAGGGCCATCAGGGCTGGGCCCGAGACACTCCCTTTCTCAGCAGGAGCCTGACTTCAAGTTTGGGGACAATGGCTACCCTTAGGGAAGAGCTGGGGTTGGGTTGTGCTTCCTAGAACTTTTTCCCAAACACCTTTATGGGAAGAAAAGAGAGCAGGCATAGGCTGGCTCCTCCTTTCTTTCATTCTTTTTTCTTTCTCTTTCTCTCTTCCTTCCCTGATGGTCCTGAACTTACTATGTAGCCCAGGCTGGCCTGGAACTCACCACAACCCTCCTGTCTCAGCCTCCCAAATGCTGGGATTACAAGCATGCACTACTACACCTGCTAATTTTATGCAGCTCTGGAGGATTTCACCCAGGGCTTTGCACACACTAGGCAAGTTTTTTTTTTTTTTTTTTTTTTGCAAGTGTTACCACTGAGCTGTGCTCCTAGCCCCAGACATAGACTTTAAAGACCATTCCTAGCTGGTCCCAGTGGTGTAGGCCTGGAATCTCAGCACTCTGGGAGACTAAGGCAGGAAGATTGTAAGTTTGATCCCAGTCTAGGTGATCTAGAGACTTATTAAGACTTGAATCAAACATATTTTAAAAATGGGCCAGGATTCAGCTTAGTGAGAAGGCCCTGGGCTCCATTCTTAGAACCACGTGCACGTGCGCGTGCACACACATTCTCAAATAAATATTCTGTCCTCTTACCCCTTATGCAAGGGGTCAGGCACCGGCGTGAGGAGGAAGGGGTTACTTAGCTCTGACTGCTGGACTCACGGCAGAATGGCAGAGCTTTAGGAGAGCTAGCACGGAGAACTGGTTGCCAAGGTCGGGTAGCCAGTGGAAATGGCCCAGCCATCCAGTTTGATGTCTTATCTCTGACACTGTTTAGAATTGCTGGTGTGTGGAGATAATATAAAGAAAGCGGGTAGACTTTCAGCTAGTTCCGTGTGCCCAGCATGTGGCAAGGACACTGCACCTTGTGCCCCCCTCCCATCACACCCAAAGCCCAGCGGTCACTGGGTCCTCCCTTGCTCCTCAGATATGATCCCCTGGGACAGCAGATGGGGGGACAGGAAGGAGGACCAAGGACCTGAGGACCCCCTTCCCCAAGGTCTGCAGCAGATGGGGTTGAGACAGAGCATTTCTCTAGGACTCCTTTACCACTTGCCTAGTGTGTGCAAAGCCCAGGGTTAAATTGGGTATAGTAGTGTTTGCTTGTAATCCCAGCACTTGGGAGGCTGAGGCAGGAGGGTTGTGGTGGTGAATTCCAGGCCAGCCTGCACTATTTAGTGAGTTCAGCACCGTCAGAGATCACAAAGGAAAGAAAGAGAGAAAGAGAAAGAAAGGAAGGAAGGAAGGAAGGAAGGAAGGAAGGAAGGAAGGAAGGAAGGAAGAAAGGAAGGAAGGAAGGAAGGAAGAAAGAAAGAAAGAAAGAAAGAAAGAAAGAAAGAAGGAAAAGAAAGAGCAAGCCAGCCTATGTCTGCTCTCTTTTCTTCCCATAAAGGTGTTTGGGAAGAAGTTCTAGGAAGCACAACCCAACCCCAGCTCTTCCCTAAGGGCAGCCATTGTCCCCAAACTTGAAGTCAGGCTCCTGCTGAGAAGGGAGTGTCTTGGGCCCAGCTCTGATGGCCCTGCTTCCCTCTCAGCAAGCGTCAGTGCTACACTTCCCTGAATGACAATGGCATGTAATAGCACCTCCTGAGGAGACGTGGACCTACATGTGTTCACCCCAGATAGGGCACAGCACACGGGCCAGAGTAACAACTGCATCCAAGTTCGATTTAGTGAGCCACTGGCCTTGTTGGGGTTACTAAGAGGAGTATGGGTGGGGGTCGGTTACTAGCCTATGGGTGACTCAGAGGGCTATCGCCGCCCCCCCACCCACCCCGCAGCATTGGTAACGCCTTACGGAGATGGCACGCTGCCTTGGAGCTCCCTGCTTGTCTCTCTCAGGAGTCATGTTTTGGAGCAGAGGTCCCCTTCTTATTTTCTCAGTGACCTTTGCTTTCTGGATTCCATATAAGAGATTTAGGGAAACAAGAATCTCCAGAAGCATCTTTCCTTTGAAGCTGACAGGCCTCCCTAGGGGCAGAGCACAAGAGGTTGGCAGAGGCCTTTGATGTTATGGCCGGAATGCAGCACAGGTGGCATCCTTGCAGGAATGCTGTGGAAAGAGTGGGCCCAAGGCCATCATAGTTCTATTCTGGGGTTTACAGTGTTGCTCCTGGCTTCTGTTTTTTGCCTATCAGAATGTCATCTTAGAAAAAGGAGTGTCCCAGCCAGGTGTAGTAGCTCACACCTAGCTATTTTGGAAGCTGAGGCAGGAAGAGTCTAATTTCAAGTCCAGCCTGGAAAATTAATATCCTAGTTCATTCACTTTCCAATAATGAAAAAGAAAGAAA
This sequence comes from Ctenodactylus gundi, assembly GCA_004027205.1. Taxonomy (NCBI): domain Eukaryota; kingdom Metazoa; phylum Chordata; class Mammalia; order Rodentia; family Ctenodactylidae; genus Ctenodactylus; species Ctenodactylus gundi. Next base: position 55,453 of record PVKB01005280.1, read on the forward strand.
ATAAAGTGTCCACTTTCATTCTACATTATATATTTTTCTGTAAAGCAAGAGAATTCTTTTTTTTTTCTGTATTACAGTGCTACATAGTACTTGTTAAAAAAAAAAAAAAAGATAGGTGGCCCCAGTGAGCTCAGGCCTATAATCATAGCACTCTAGGAGGCTGAGGCAGGAGCATCACAAGTTCAGGCCTAGCCTGAGCAGCTTAGCAAATTGGCCAGACTGTTTCAAAATAAAAAGTAAAATAAGCTGAGAATGTATTGCCGCTTGAAGACTCTGGGTTTAATCTCTGGTGCTGAGGAAGAAAGAAAGAAAGAAAAGGAAAAAGAAAGAGCAGAAAAGAAATCTAGCTTAAAAGAAGAAAGTTCCTTGTCTCCTCTCCTATACACACCCTGGTTCTGCCTGCATGCACAGCCTTCTGAGTCTTCAATATCACTTAATGATTATGATGAGGGGCAGGAGCTGGAGCTCATCAGTTAGGGGTGCTTGCCTGGCAAGCGTGGGGCCTTGGGTTCAATTCCCTAGTCTGCGTGTGGTGGCACACAACATACCTGTACAAAATAAATGAATAAGGGCCTACCAAGTGCTAAGTGCTGAGGCTATTCCCCAGCACCACATAAGCCAGGCATAGTGGTGCATGCCTGTAATCCCAGCACTCAGGAGGCTGAGGCAGGAGGAGTGCTGAGAGTCCAAGGCCAGCCTGGGCTCCATAGTGAGTTCAGGTCCAGCCTCAGCTGCAGAATGAGACACTGTCTCCCTCCTCCCCCATAAAAAAAAGTTGTTAAAAAAGAAAATAAATGAATGTATACAAAGTAAAGGTCTCTATCACAGAGCTTGGCTCCAATAAAATATAATACCTATACCTGTGTCTATCTATATGTATCATGAACACCTTCCCATGGCAATCTACAACATCATTTTTAATAGCTGAATAGTATTTCAGTTGATAGATGGATTATCTTTTCACATAATTCTTATTGCATAATATATAGGTCCTTTCTGATTGTTCAATTTTTTTTTAAAGACAAGGTCTCACTCTGTAGTCCAGGTTGGTCCTGACCTCACTATATAGTTCAGGGTGGCCTTGAACTCAAGGCTATCCTCCTACTGCCTTCCAGTGCTGAGATTATAGGTATGTGCCATCACACCCGGCTTATTTTGATGTGGTGCTGGGTGATCCCACTCCAGGCCTTATACACACTAGGCAAGCACTCTAACTACTGAGCTATGGCCCCAACTCCTGATTGTCCAGACCTTAAAGAGCACGGCTAGTCTACCACCTGGAAGTAGGACGATCAGACACTTTCTGCATGTAAGGATAGTCAAAGGCTGTGTGAGCTGTAAGTCTCGACCATTGAAATTCTCACCTAAGAAGATTAAAAAAAAAATTCTTTACCGATTTTCTAGGCAAAAAGACTATTAGTTTGATTTACATTTTTGAAAGCCAATTTGATGGAATATTTAAAATATATTTCTACCATGTATATTTAAGCTTTTAAGAACTATCTGATCATGGTCTTAGTAATTTTTCTTACTAATTACTTTTAAATTAATTTGTAAACTCTGAAATAGTGCAATTATTGATGCTGTCATATTTGTTGCAAAGACTATTATGTAATTAAATATTAAAACTAAAAAGTTAAAATTTTAACTTTTCTGTTTTTTGTAGGGATGCTAAGGATTGAACCCAGGGCTTTCACACTGAACTATATCTCCAGCAGATTTTTATTATGATTTTTTGGAGACTGGATCTTGTAAAGACACTAAATTGCTAGATGGGCTCAAACTTGTGATCCTCCTGCCTCAGCCTTCCAGAGTGCTGCCAGGCCCTGAATTGACTTTCTAGTACACAGATTTTTAAAAACACACAGTAAAATCTGTTATTTTTTCCCTCTTTGGTTTGATTCTTTAGTTGCTCTAAGAATATAGAGACACATGTTTTCCTTTGGTAATATTTATTTCTATACTTAAAAATTAAAATCTAATTCGTACACCTTAAAATGGTTCCTTTTAAAATGTAGAATTATATTCACCAGGTTGTGCAACCAACACCGTTATCTGATTCTAAAACATTTTGGTTGTCCCCTCTCCTCAAAGTAACCTCATTCCCACTAGAATCTCTCCCCCTCCTTTTTTACCCCCAACTTTTAAAACCCACAATGCTCTCTGTCTCACTGTATTTGGTGGCCCTCTCCCGTCCCTCTTGGCTCACTTAGCAGGTTTCCTGGGCACCAACGGTGTAGGGTGAGTCGGTATTTTGTTTCTTTTCATGGTTTCCATCATGTGGATACACTTCATTTGCTCTGTCCATTCATCAGTTATTATAACTTCATAACACATTTCCTGGTGGGGAACAGTGTGCCTCATGGGTCCTCCCAGTACCATCCACAGCTGCTCAGCATCCTCTGGGAGCTTGTTAGAGGGTCTTGCCCCAGACCCTCTGGGCGGCAGCCCGTGGGTCCGGCCACCATTCTTGGTGACTGATTTCAAACAGATAGAAATGGCAGTGCAGATGCTACGGACTTCTGAGAGTAATTCATTCAAGGCACTCGACCTCTTCCCCATGTGCCCTTTCACCCACAGTGGAGAGGGCAGTTGCCATGTGGTCAAGGAGTGCCCGGGATGAGCTGTGTGGGGAGCAGCCGAGGTTTCCTGTCTGTAGATATATATATATGAATGGGTCCTATGGAAGTGAGTCCTCCAGGCCAGTGGTCCCCAACCTTTCTGGCCCTAGTGATTGGTTTCAGGGAGGACATTTTTCCACAGATGAGGGATGGTTTCAGAATGATTTAAGCATATTACTTTTACCATACACTTTATTTCTATGATGATACATTGTAACCCTGAGCTTGTTTTCTTGCTACTTGATGGTCCTATCTGGGGCCTGATAGAATGCAGGGCTCAGGCTAGTGATGGGGAGAGGCTATAAACACAGATAGCTTGCTTGTTCATCTCTTGCTATGCAACCCAGCTCTGGGCCCGGCTAAACCTTCAGAAGGTGGCAGGCCTCACCAACATCTTGACTGCCAGCTCGCAAGAGATTCGGAGCCACAACTCCTCAGTGGAGTTGGTCCTACCTAATAAAGTTCTGCTATTTTAGCTTCTGTGTCTTGGAGAACCTTGTTTCACAGCAATAAATGATCAAAATGTGAATACGCAGTCCTTCTGGGAGAGGCTGATTCCTGACATGTTTTAATTTTAGACACCTACCAGGAGAAAAGGATCTAGGCCAGACTCCTCTCAGGGACAGTATGTGCAGCAGAGATGTCACTGGCGAGGGGTACCTGTGTCAAAAGGCAACACTTAACCATATTTGCATGCTGAACGTCTGTAGAACCAGCATCCAAATCAAGAACGAGGTCACAGAACCCTCAGAGCCTCCCCTAGGCCTCCTTCCCATCACAGCCTCTCCTGGGGCAGCCACAGTATTGTCCCCTAACCGTGAAGATCAGTGTTGCCTGATTTTGAACCTTCCATACATGAAATCACTCTCTCTTGTGCCTGGCTCCTTGTACTCACCTTGGCCTCGATGAGCTTTATCCAAATGGCTGTGTGTAGTGCCTTGCTCATTGTAGTTATCCCGTTGTGCAAAATCCCACAATTTATTTATTTCCCACATGACTAGTGATGGACATTTGGATGGTTTCCACTTCGAAGCTATTACGAAGGGTCTAACTATGAGCATGTGCAGGTATCTAAAGACTGACAAATGTGTATGTAGATTGCCTTCCACAGCTTACTTTTCAGACATGGTGCAGGAGAAATAGAAGGCTATAAAAACTAGTTAAAATCAGCATTCTCATTAGTCAATCTGAATCACTTCTATTAAGACACAGCATGAAAGGTTCCCATGGAAGCCACTACTTCCTGCTTCCTCCTGAGTGCACATTGTCTGCAAGGGTTTTGGAGGGACAGGGACACAGGCTCTATCCTTCAAGACTGGTGTGTGGGTGTGTGGGATGCAGGGCAGGCAATCACCAGAGCCACGAAGATGCTATAATTAAAGGAGCCCAAGGAGACCATGCAGGGGGTTGGGGAGGGGGTGGAGCTTCCTACGGATTACTTGTCTGTCACTGGGGCAAAATACTCAACACTTGCAACTTGAAGGAAGAGGGATTTGTGTGGCTCATGGTTTCACTGGTTTCAGTCCATGGTATGTGGACTCAAATCAGAAACGGCATGGCAGATGAGTGCGGTAGAAGCGAGCTGCTCGTGCTGTGGTAGCCAGGAATCGGAAGGAGAAGGGAAGAATGAGGGCAAGAACACATCCTTCCGGGCCAGCCCCCAGTGACCTACTCCTTCCAGGCCCACCCTCCTAACAGCTCAGCCAGCCAGCTCATCAGCGGGCTGATCCTCTGACGAGTCTAGCATCCCCACAGCACAATCACCTTCCTGACCAAAGCCCCACCTCTAAGCACATGAGATTTTGAGGGGACATTTTAGATCTAGACCATAATAGGCTTATATAGTAGATACAAGTGGAGACTCAGAATTGGGAACAAGGCAGACATGGGAAGAGAAAGGTCAAAGAGGTTGGCATTCTTTTGAAACACCCGTTCCATTAAAAATGACCTGAAGCTAGCTGCGCCCAGGGGTACAGGACTGGAATCCCAGCACTCTAGGAGGCTGAGGCAGGAGAATCACATGTTTGAGTCTAATCTGGGCAACTTAGTGACTTAGTGAGACCCTGTCTTAAAACCAAAATGAAAAAAACTGATGATATAGCTCAGCCTGAAGACCTTGGGGAGGAGGGGAACAATGCCTCCTCCCAACATCGCTATGGTTATTGCCCACAGGAACGTTTGCTACGGTAAAGAAATCTTACTTCTCTCGAGGCTTTATTTTCCCTACCATGTGTGTTTTCTTAAAGATCAAATATCCGAAATGGAGCCTTGCTTTAAGTTAAAAGAAGCTCACTCACTGACCATTGGTTCTGTGTGTAAGTCACTGTCCCACAGTGGCCTGAGCCATGCCAAGCCAAAGGATCTTGAGTAGCACTGCAGCACCCACGGAGTGGCCGGGAAAGGGTTAAGGGAGACATTCCTGGGAATGCTGGCCCCAAGAAGCTTGGGGGAGGCATTGGCAAGTGTCCTCAGCCTGGAAATTTTCCCTTCGTAGGAAAAAGATCAGATTCTGTAAGACCTCCCTCAAGGCTGTGATGGCCATAGGGAATGAAGGTGTAGATTGTTGACTGAAGAACGTTTATGAGCAAAAAGATGCTTGGTACAAAGCACGCTAATAGGGTCGTGAGGTGAGCCCTGAGCATGGTGGGTACCGTGTGAGGGTCTGTGCGGTAACCAGGAGGAACTGGTCGGTGTGCACAAAGGCATACAAGGTACGCACAGAGTAAGAACTCTGACCAACTACAGATGAGGGGATGCTGTGCTATTGATAGGAAAGCGGTGGACTGCAGGATGGGGACTGTACCATCCAACCCACACGGAATGTGGCACAGCACGAGTCCAGAAGGACATGAGGGTGGCATAAGCCTAGAAAAAGACAGAAGAAGATTCAAATGGAAGACTTCTCCTTCCACCTTTGGCTGAGAGCATCCATGTGGAAGTGGATTCAAGCTTCCGAATCCCCCATGGTTCTGGTATTGCTGCCTACATGTACACAGAATATTTCATTTTCTTATGTATGGTGACTTTTGGGACACCCTACACCTTGAATTTAGTGCTTGCATAATAATTTTTCTCATAGCACTACTTTTACTTGAAATATTGATTAATTCATCCAGGGAAGAGAAAATTCTCTGTTCTATTCTCTTCTTTCATAATATTTTTGTGTGTGTGGTGACCTTTAGGACACCTTAGATATGTACAATTAAACATTTTAGACACTATACATTGTTCAGGGTTAATTAGGTGCTCAGTAATGAGACACGTGGGTGGGACAAGGCCCAATAGACAATAGACCAAAAGGAGCTGTTCTTCATGCTGTCTTTAAAGTCCTCATGGAGCTGTCTCAGTGGCTGCTGAGACGAGATGGTCACCACCATGTGGTCCCTTTAAAGACTGGAGTGCCTGCCGTGGCCACTGTGATTAAAGAGTGAAGGCCCAGGACCCTGACACAAAGAGCACCCCTAAGTGTCCCCTCCCTGTCTGTATTCCAGCTCTGTCTAGGGATCAGCTCTTAGAGTGTCACCTCTTGGCAGTCGGCACTGGGAGACGAGAACTTGACCACCAAGAAGCCACAGCTGCCTTTCCCACAAGAGAAGGTGTGTCCCCTCTGCCAGTGTCTAGGCATGTTTGAAGTCACTATTGGAGTCCCTTCTTGCCCAAGGCCACTCCCTGTGCTAAGCTGAACAGTTCTGAGTACAATCATTCTGCACGCGGCCGGTCCTCAGTTAAGTGTGGCATTCTGCAGATGTGGCTGCCTGGAGGTGAAGGAGACGCGGCCTCTCCAAGGGCCCTCAAGGGCCAGTGCTCTACATGAGCAGAGCCAGCTCTGGTTCCCAACTCTCCAGGTTCCTGACATCACCATCCCCTCCACCCTAGTGCCTCTCTCCACCTGCCCCCAAGACTCAATCCTAAATCCTTCACCATTGTCACCTTCAAATCTACAAAAGCCAGGCAGGATGACACAGACCTGTAATCCCAGTGCTCTAGGAAGCTGAGGTAGGAAGATTGCAAGTTCAAACCCAGTTGGGGCAATTTAGCGAGACTATTGTCTTAAAAAAGAACGGGTTAAAGATGTTAGCTCGATGTGAAGGCCTGGGGTTCAATCCCTAGTACCTCCCCACCCAACAAAAATTATCTAAAAATAGAAGCAGGTGGCAAAGTGTCACATTCTGCAGCACAGCTGGGTGTCCATGTTGCTGAAGTTAACATGCTTTGCACCAGGTCTCGAAGCAATGGCTGTTTCTGAGACAGAGAGTCACTCTGGTTGGGCCACATGGAGGACCAGGTTCACTCGTGCTGGAGACAATAGCTGCTAGCCTTGGACATGGGAGTCAGAGTCCTCTGGAGGAGTGCACACCGTCCCCTTGGTATTTCCTGAGGACAGAGCAGGCCTGCAGCAGCTAGCCTGGCTCTGACTAAGCATGTTCTTGGAGAGGAACAAGCTGCGACGTGGATTTCATTCCTGGACGGGCGTGAGACCCAGGGAGCGGCCAGGCAAGGAGGGGCACGGGGTTCTTGGCCTGGGGCCTGAGTGTCCTTTGGAGAGGAGAGAACCTGAGGGCAGGTGGCCGGACGTTTCCAAACGTGTGAACGTGGCTGCCATACCCGCTCAGTTCCGGGGACGGGAGCAGATTCAGCTGTCTCTGCCCAGGGCCTGAGATGCAGAGGAAATGTGTCCTTCCTCGATTGTGAAACACTCATTAGAGGAAGAGAAGTCTGCTGGACATAGTACGCTCGGGGCTTACGAGGTCATTTCATCTGAAATGTGACCTTGGATGGCGATGTACAAGATCTCTGTGCGGAACGAAATAGCTGTTGAACCAATAAGCCTTCCCACCCAAATAAAAGTGCCATTTTCGGGGCTCTACAGTGACAGAGGCCAGAATAATGAGCATCTTCATAGGTGGGCTATGAGCAGGGAGTGGACTCAGGGAACCTTCTGGAGAATTGGGAATTTTCTAAGCTAAATCTTTGCCAGGACCATGGCCCCATGTGTGCACAGTCTGGGAGGCTGAGGCAGGAGGATTTCAAGTTTGAGTTCAGTCCAGTCTGGGCAACTTAGCAGCTTCACCAGATCCTGTCTCAAAATCAAAACATAAAAAATGGGCTGGGATGTATACAGCTCAGCGTGAAGATCCTGGGATTAATCCCCTATATCACACACACACACATACACACACAGAAAAGAAAGAAAAAAATTAAAGAGTACACTTGAGATTTGGCTTTTGACTTTATATAAGTTATGTTTCCATTAATAAAAAGAAAAGTAACAATTTTGCATATGGCTTTTATTGCTTTGATACGCCCGTAGTTCAGGAAGGGTGCTTGCATTTCCGAAAGCTAGCAGATGACTGGCGTCTGGGTAGTTCCAAGTCATCTCTGGCCTCTCTCCTGGAACAGCTATTGTGCCCAAGCTCTTACCTCATACAGCATGACTGACCAGCTTCTAAGGGTCACACATGAGTGTTCTCCATCTGTCGTTCTGATCCGTGGCCAATGTGGACATGTCACTTGGAATGTAACACGGAGGCCCTGAAGGAACTGGAAAAGCATGTGGAGGTAACAATCACTCTGAGATGAAGCCAGACGCTTCCTGCCACCGGCCAGATGTCCCCAGCCTGGCAGCGGTGCTCTGGGGGAAATGATTCTGCAGGCCTCTGCCAGATGTGTAGGAAGCCACGCGGACCCACACGCTGACACTGTCCCCATTGTGTGCAGCAGCTGCTTCCAGTCAAGGGTGAAAAACGCAGGCGAAGAGCCTGAGCTTGGAGTCCTTCAAGCATGGCCCCCTCCAGCGCGCGGTGTGAGGAGGCACCCATGCGTCCAGGCAGCAGATGTGTGTCACTCCGGCGCAGGCCGGGGCCGGTTCTCTGAAATGGAGCCGGGTGACCTCATGCGCACACTCAGCCCTTCCCAAGAACCTCGTGCTGCTGCCACTGTGGTTGTCATATCCTGGGACACGTGTCAGCTTGATCCCCGGGTTGCTGGGAACATCTGCACTTCAGCACATGGCACGGCAAACACCTTTTCCTGAACCTGGCAGTGGGAGCAGAGACCTCAGCGAGGGGCCCAGAGGCACGGTACAGAGTCAGCTCCTGGGAATGTGGGGAACCCCGGTGCCACTGCGTGGCAGACTGCCATGAGAAAATGTCTTGGGGAAGGGGTGCACTCTTGTGACGTGGCTTTCCCAGGCCCAGGATATGTGCAGGCATGTCCCCTCACTGCCCCCTAGAAACCTCTACCTCCTTTCTAAAAGTTTTATTTTATTTTATTTTTGCAGTACCGGGGATTAAATCCAGGGTCTTAACACTGAGATACATCCCTAGGCTACTTAATTTTTTTTTTTCATTTTGAGACAGGGTCATGCTAAATCGCCAAGTTGCCCAGGCTGGGCTTGAACTTGCCATCCTGTCTCAGTCTCCCAGAGTGTTGGAATCATAGTGTATGCCACCATATCTGGCTTGTCCCTCCCTCTCGCGGAAGCCCTGAGTATAGAATTCATCCAAACGGTCTAAACTCACCAAGATAGGCTTTGCAGGGGTCCTGTGTACCCTGGTTACACAGGGGAAAATGTGTGTGCATTTGCACCCTCGCACACTTCCCATGTTTGAGAGGAAGCAGGCAATTACATATAGTGTCATTGAGAGAGACACAGAAACATGGAGCCAAGAGCAGACATACCCCTAAGCAGCCTCTAGGAGGAGTGATCAAAACATATGGTGGTTGTTTAAATTTAACAGAAAAGGATAACAGTAACATACACACTACCATGAGTCTCTCTCAAAATTCTCCCCCTCACTTTGCACATATTCATGTCATCATTCAGGCCACTTTCTGGAAGTTCTCTTTCCTGAGAGTCATTATCAAGTAGGATCAACAGTACAGTGGATAAGGGATGGTACAGTGGTGAAAGTGCTTACTTAGCAAGTGCACCACCCCGAGTTTGATTCCTCAGCACCACCTAAAGCTAGGCATGGCGGTGCATGCCTCTAATCCCAGCACTACCGAGGCTGAGGAAGGAGGATTGCTGTGAGTTCAAGTCCAGCCTGGGCTATAGAGGGACACCTTGTCTCAAAAACAAACAGTGAATAATGCTCCTGCTAACTATCTTGAATAGAAAGGCAGGCTTGTAAAAACATGAGGGTGTGTCCTCACCCACCTGAGTTGCTAAGGTCTGGCTCTGTGTGACTTCTGGCTCTTCCCTAAAGTCAAAGTGACTATGAAAAGTCAATGCTTTAATTCCACTCAGGACATTGAGGCGGTCACAACAGCACGGCTAGAGACACCCAAGAAAGAGGACGCCCAGAGCTGCTTCAGAACATGGTGAGAACAACGGGATACACGTGTTTGAAGGGAGGGGAACACTTTGAGAAGGATTAAGAGCAAGGTGTCCTTTGCTGTAATAAATTTTGAAAAATGAAACGTTCACAGTATTTTTGATCATATTCTGCATGTGCTTACACCCCTCTGGCCGGTCGGTAGCCTGAAGCTGTCCTGAGACGGAAGTCGTGGCTGTTGTGCTTATGGGAGTGTCACCCGGGAAGAAATGGACATGTTTCTCTGCAGCTGTTGCCCCCTGCTCAGAAGCCTGGCCGGGGAGGTCCTGCCCTGGGGCTCCACCAGCAGCGCTCCCCGCCTCCTGGGGAGTCACAGGTACTGCACAGCAGTACCCGCACCGGGGAGACTGTTGGTTTTGGCAAAGGCACACACCTGTTCTCTTTCTGCCCAGACACCAGGGGAAGCCAAAACGGTGCCAGTCATGACTTGGGCTCAGGAAACATGCTGGCCTTGCTGCCCCACAAGGCCCGTCCTTCCCATAATCATGGCCTCTGAGCTGAGCCCGTGACAGCCATCCCCGGAAGACCCGAGTCACACACCTCTTTCTTCAGGTCCTGTGGACGCCTGTGTGGGGCTGTGCCTACTGACCCCTTTTCTGGTCACCTTTTCAGTACCCTGCCTCTCACACAGCAACCCCAAATCTGGGTGAGCCCCCGTATTTGTGGAGTGGACCCCCCTCCTTTTGGAGAGGATCTTTGGGGAGATCAGCGGTCACGGTAATACATACCTGCGGCTCATCACCCGTCATTTACTTGGCTTTCGAATTTGTTTTTGTGCTTACGCTGGAAGACGGGCCTGCCTCAGGCTGTGGGAATCCACAGCACTTTAGAGAAGCGAGATGATCTTCCTCATAAAGGCCTGACTCAGGCAGAATAGAAGGGGGTGGGGGGGGGGGGTCCAGACTCCTGCTGTGCTACCTGCTTGAACTAGGCCCTGGAGGCTGGATTCAGAGACCAGAGCTCCAGGCTAAGACGGCCTGACCCGGGCGCCCACTCTTCCCATGGCCTGGTAACAAATGAAAAGCATGAAGATTTCCAGCTAGTCTGGGAAGCAAGAGGCTCAGAGTGGCCTTTCCTGATACCACGTCACCTCCTCCCCCACTGGTCTCGGGACTGCTGTCAGGGTCCTGTGCAGGCGTGGTTAGCATCTCTAATTGGTCAGATTGAGGACCTTACCCTTGGCATTCTGGGCCCTTTCATTTAGCCAGTCAAAGGTCTTAATAGCAAAGGCTGAGATTTTCCCAGAGAGCAAAGTCTTTTGTTTCAAGATTTTGTGTGTGTGTGTGTGTGTGTGTGTGTGTGTGTGTGTGTCACTGGAGACCAAGTCCAGGGCCTTCACACTGAACTACACCTCCAGCCCATTTTTAATTTTTATTTTGAGCTAGATAGAGTCTTGCTAAACTGTCAAGACTGAGCTCAAACTGGTAATTCTCCTGCCTCAGCTTCCAGAGTGCTGGGTTATTTAAAGGTCTATGCTCTCAGGTCTGGCTTCTTCAAGACTGTAACAGAAATCTTCCCAGGGTTATCGGCCTGCCCTGTAGATTTCAGACTCGTGAGGCCCCATGACCATGGAGCACATGTCCTTCAAAGAAATCTCTTAATGTTCATACACACACACACACACACACACACACACACACACACACACACACACGCACACACAGCATGCTGGGTCTATTTTTCCACAGCCTGCACACAGCTGGCACTCTCTCCCTCACCACCATACCACCATGTCTGCTTCTGCCCTCCTGCCTGACTGTGTCTGGCTGTCCTTTCCCCGCCTGCGCACATAGACACCTGCAGTCTGGCAGTATTCTTCACGGAGGGCTGGGCTCCACTCTCCGTTCTGCTCAGCCTCACCCCGGTGCAACCATGCATGGCTTCTCAGAGGTCAGCCCCCACCTAGACAGCTGGACACTGCAGTGAGGAAGGCCCTGCCCCACTGCCCAAGGGGAGACACCCAAACCCTGGGACCACAAGACCCAAAGGACATGGCTGGGGCACTGCCCACTTCCTGGGTGCCCCATTGTCAGGAAGGCCCTGACCTCTTTCCCTGGCGGCGGGAGTGTTTTGGCTACCCTTGTGTCTAGGGAGGTGACCAGTCCTTGGGAAAGTCTGGTCTGCTCACGGAGCCTGCTGCCCTCCTTGGACGCCTGGAGGTTCCTAGAGAATGGCTTACTTCCACTGTAGATTTGGCGGAGCAAGGTGGGGGCGCTACCCTTTCGCATCAGTGTTTATCTCAGACTTGTTCCTGGCACTTGTGCTTATTTGGTAGAAGCTGCCTAGATGGCTGGCTGTCTTGGGGAACAGCCTGGGGTCGTAAGTGTGAGGTGGGCGGCTACAGGGAGTGCCAGTACCCCAGGAAGAATGCCACTGTATGACAGCCAGCATCCCAAGGACAGGGGCTTTACCTGTGTTTCTCTAGCATCTCAGACAGCACCTGGTGCAGCAGAGAGTAAGTCTCCATTGAGTAAAATGAACCAATTTATTATGAAGGCCTTCCTGTATAAAAGTCCTGGGATATGGTTGACTAGCTGGCTTTCTTTCTTTCTTTCCATCTCTTCCTGAGAATTGAGCTCAGCGCCTTTGGACTGAGCTACATCCACGACCCCCACCCCCCTTTGTAATTTTGAGACAAGTTTTGCCAAGTTGTCCGGGCTGAGTTCAAACTTGCTATCCTCCTGCCTCAGCATCCCAGAGTACGGGGATTATAGGATGTACTACCACTCCTGGCTTATGAATTTCCTCACAACAACAAATAAGGGGAAGGGCCCAAAATAAAAATTTAAAAAGGCCACAAATTTCTGCAGCCTTAATTTGATTTTCTGAGGAAATGGTTAAGAATAGCTACCTTGGACTCATTTTTTCTTTCAATGTATATTCCTTTTTAGTTGTTTTGTTTTTTGTTTTTGTGGTACTAGAGTCTTCACGCTGAGCTACGTCCAGCTCATTTTTTAGTTTTGATTTTGAGATGAGATCTCACTAAGTGGCCTAAGCTGGGCTTGAATTTGGAACTCTCCTGCCTCAGCCTCTCAGAGTGCTGGGATGACAGGACTGTACCACTGAGCCCTGCTTCAGGGTGCACTGCTTACACCTGAGTCCCACCCTAGGCCTGGGGCCAGAGGACTGGACTCTGGTTAGTGAGACGTCCCAGGAGCACCATCCAATCGTGGGCCACAGAGGCCCTGGTGATTACTGCACAATGGGGTGAGTGTTCTCAGTCCTGTAGGGGGCTCCGGGAGCCAGGGAGGGAGTGACTAACTTCCCACCGCCTGGGGGCCTTGGGAAGCTGGGACTTGAAGTTTCAACAGGAGTTCACATGCCTGGCAAGGGGGGCAGGCAGAGGGAAAGAGTCCAAATCCTGCCTTGGACCATGGCTCCATCAGATTACACCCCACAGGGCTGCTGACAGGGAGCCAGGTGGACCAGCAGAAGTTGGCCCTTCTCTCCTCCAAGGAGATGCTAATGAACGCCAGTGGCCAAAAGACAGATGAGAGGGAGGAGGAAAGAGTAGCCCGGGCCAGCTGGACCGCCAGCCTCTTCTGGATCATGAGGCCACACTGAAGTCACCTGTGTGGAATGAGCCAAGCAACCAACCGCCTGGCTGCCGGGCCGGGCCAGGCGAGGCCCTTGGAGGTAGAGGTTCTCTGCCTGTGACATCTCCTCGCTGGCCACCTTGCCTAGGGCAGACGGTGGTTGTGGGGGAGGGGCGCGGCCCTGGGAAGACGGAGGATCTGTTAGACAGGGATCCCAAGACAAAGGGTGACTGCTCCCAGATGAGTGGGAGCTGCTAAAAACCTGTTGCCCGTTAATTGCTGTGGGGTGGAATATGCCAAGGTATCTTAATTCAAATCTTACCTCACCGTCCAGGGACCTTCTGTTGCTGTAGGTAAGGATGGTCCTCGGTTCCAAGAAGAAAATTAAAGACTGCTCCTGAGATGAGCACAGTCATTTGGATGAAAGAAAACACATGGTTGCATTTAGAGATCAGATCTCGACAAGACGGGGCACCACCTCCTGCCCAGAGAGGAATGGGCCACAGGATACAAACCTGGCATTTACGGGAGAAGCCTGCCCTGATTACCGCCCCTCCAGGGGGATCTTGACACACGTTTCTGGCACTCATTTGTTCTTGCGTCTAATTGCTTGCGAGGGTGCATCGTGCGCACCCATTTTTCTGATGGGAGAACTGAGGAGGAGGAGATGTTTTGAAAGGCAGCGCATGCCCTGTTGTGGAAGTGACTACCCAGGGGGAGCTGAGACAGTACTTGTGCCTGCAGGTATGGTTGTTGCTGAGCTCGAGGCTTTGCCCTCCAGGGTTCCGTTCTGTGTTCCGCCCCTGGACTTGGAGGAAAAACAGCAAAGCCCTCTGTGCAGCGAAGTGTTGTCAGGTCATGGTGGTGGGCGAGGGCATTACGCCGGAGTCAGCTTTCCCAGACTTGTCCCCATGCCCCGGTGCTCACAGCGGGTGAGCTTGGCCAGCTTCTTGAGAGAGACGCTGGGCGTGCCTCAGTTTCTTCACCTGGAATAGGCATTCAACAATAATGATGACTTTCTCACAGGTTCGCCATGTGGGTTGGTCAAGTATTTGTAAAACTTTTTAAAATAATACCTAAGCCACAGAAAGAGGTCAGCATGGGTGCGTCCATGTGAAATTAGCAGTCTGTCTTCATTTTGACTTTAAAAAGCAGCAATTTCATATGGTGCATTCTAATATTTATTTTTAGTTATAAATTGACTCACTTAAATATCATTTGTACTATCATCACAAATGTAATATTCTAGATTGTCACTTAAATGTATGACTGTGTTACCATAATATGTTTTACTATATGCCTGTTTTCATTTATTAACTCTTTCAAATATACTTTGAAGACAATATATAAATTCCCTTTTAAAAATTATGTCAGTGGGTGTAGTTAGTGATGCTTAACTGTAATCTCAGCATTCTGGAAGGCTGAGGCAGGAAGATTGCAAGTTTGAGTCTAGCCGGGACAACTTAGTAACAGAGTAAGACCTGCCACAAAACATGAAATCAAAGGGCTTGGGAAGAAGCTCAGTGCAAAGGCCCGGGGTTCAATCCCAAGTACCTCCAGAAAAACAAAAACAACAAAAAGAAAATGGAGCAAACAACAAATAGCCAAGAAATTCTAGAACCAATGTGAAGTATCATTAAGGGAGCTACGAGGACCAGGAGGGGAGGGTTTGTCAGAGCTTAGCTGGGAGCAGTGTGAGATGTGTAAAGTGGTTCCTTGCTGGTGCTGAGACTCCTGGGTAAGCCACCGACTCCTCAGTCTTCTTGTCCCTTCCTTCGTGACCTTGAGGTAGTCACTGTGGTCGTCACCTCTTATAGAAGGAAACCTAATCTCACAGAGCTGAAATGATGTGCCCAGGGTCACCCACCTATAGGTGGTTGAGCTGGGGGTTCGAAGCTAGTGCTTTAGACTCTGGGACCTGGGCTTTGAATATGTGAGTTCTGTGAAGCATGTGTCAAGAAGGTGACATGCATGTTATCCTGTGGGTGTCAAGTATACACAGCACAGAGCCACGATGGGAGAAAGAAAGTGGGAAGGTCCAGCTGACAGGTGCGCACGTGTGACATTTTGAGCAGGTAGAGAAACAAGGGACTCAAAGTTATACATCCTTAGGTGTAGAACTGAGGACACTATTAATCTATCACAGAGAGGTCAGGGCAATGGCTGTTGCTCTGAGCCCACACACAACACCAGACACAGGGTCCACACTGTCGGTTGACCTAAGATTCCTGACACCATTGATGGCACTCTTGTGAGTGAAAACTCAAGGCCCAGGGACATTAAGAGAATTAGTTTTTCTTCCAACTTGCTGTGATGAAGCGCAGATAATTAATCTTTTACTTTCTAATCTGTGCATCTAAAGTCATTCATTTCTTTCTAAGCTCAGCTCCGTGGCATCCCACACAGCATGTTTAATTCAGAATATATAACGGTTCTCACTACGATTCGTCCACGTCCATGGTTTAGTTAGAAGTTTGTCACTTAACATCCACACACTTGGAGCTTTTCTTCTTCTTCTTTATTTATTTTTTTGTTTGTTTTTTGGTGATACTAGAGATTGAAGACAGGACCTGCTGCCTGCTAGGCAAGAGCTCTACCACTGAGCCCCACCCCCAACCCCTTCAATTTTACTTTTGTTATTGATGTCTAAAGTTAGTTTTACGTTATCAGATATATATATATATATATATATATATATATATATATATATACACACACATACATATATATACACATATATATGATTATACAGAAAAATATATTTCAAATCTCTGAAATTTGTTGAGACTTAATGCTCAACCCAGCATCACATGATCAATTTTGATAATGTGTACCATGCACACTTTAGAAGAATATACATTCTGAGTTTAGTAGGCAAAATACGCACATGCACACGTGTGTGTTTGTGTGAATGTGTATGTGTGTGTGAGTGATCAGATCACGTATATCCAAACCTGCCTCATCACTTTTTCCTCCAGCCCACTTATTCCACATTCACTACTCGCACAGGAGTGTTAACATCTCTGCCCATGAGGCTGAACTGGGCTTTGGTCCCGGCAGTGCTGGCCCACGGCCTGGTTGTTCCATGTTCCCAGAGCCATGTCTTTCGTGGGCTCTTAGGGACTCCTATTATAGCCCCTGCTCTGCTGTAAATTTAATCCAGCTCTTAAGTGGCTCGTCCGTAGCCTCCTGCCTCCTGCCTCCTCTCGACCGGCAAAAGCCTCCAGGGCAGAGCGGGGCCCCCAGGCCTACCTTTTCTCCACCATCTGGGCCCCTCAGCCCACAGCCTGCTCAGCTCTTGCCTGATTCCAAACACGGCTCATTTCCTTAGCATCTACCCAATTTTCCTAGTTGAGGTTGACATCAGCTGGCAACAAGCTAGTCTCTCCTTGCCGGAAATGGAAATTTTTTTGGAGAATATTTAAGATGTCTTTTAAAATATATGTGAGAATTTAAAATTCACAAATTAGCAGGGGAGGGCAGTGCCTGCTCTGTGGGTTCAACTGGAAGCGTGAACAGCCGTGGCTCACTCGCAATGAGGTTTTCCCTGTGTTCTTCCTCGCCGATTATTATTACATAAACAACACAATAAACAAAAGGCAGCTGGCAGCCCATAATCTCATTCTCCCAAACAGAAATACTGCTTTTTTTTAGTTTATAATATGTACTGTTACATGTTCTTCGTGCCATAAATTCCAGTTGTGGTACTATATCATTTTCATTGTATCTCACTTCATAAAATGTCCTTTTAGTCTATGCAATTTCATTTTTAATGTAGCACTAGGGAGCAAATCCAGGGCCCTCACACTGAGCTACACACTCAGCCTTTTTATTTATTTATTTTGGCAGGGTCTTGTTCTGCATGCAGTCCAGGCTGGTCCTCAACTCAATATGTAGCCCAGGCTGGCCTTGAACTCAGGCCTCAGCCTCCCTAGAGTTGGGATTACAGGTGTGTGCCACCATGCCTGGTTTATATGGTGCTGGGGAATTGAACTCAGGGCCTTATGCTAGCTAGGCAAGAGCTCTAACTGCTGTGCTATTCCTCCAGCTAACTCTCATCTCTTTTTAAAAAAATATCTCAAAGATCTCTTTAAAAATGTTTATTGTATTTTGTGGCTGTTTTCTCATGAATACATGAGCACTATTTTGTGATGTCAGTAGTCTGATTTGAACTCTGACAGAAGCGTCACGCTAAGCTACACCCTCAGCTTTATGCTCAAAAACAAAACAAAACTCTGGGAAACAAAATAGAAAATGTCTTTAGAGGAAAGCAAGGTATGACTAATCTCCCTTTGGTGGTATTCATGGAGAGCTGGAGTTTGGTCCCATGATTCCCACTGTTTCCAAAATCCTCAGGTGTTGTCCTCCCTGACATCAAATGGCATAGTTTTACATATAAACTGTGCATATCCTGCCAGATACTTTAAATCCTATCTGGATTACTTATAATACCTGATACAATGTAAATAATACGTAAAAAATGTTTTGTTTACAGAATAATGACAAGAAAACAGTCTGTATGTGTTTAGTACAGATGCAATAAAAAAAAGATCTCCTGTTGGGGCTGGTTGACCACAGACCCAGAGGACCAGCTGCAGTGCCCTCCTTCCTAGGACCTCCCTCCTAGGAGGGGACATCAGGAATGGCTTCACGAAGCTCTTGGGTGGATAGAAACGTTCCATAGAAAGATGATTCTAGGCGGAAGGAACAGCGTGAACCAAGATGGAAGCTTGTGAAGGAGCTGAGTGGTCAGAGGGGAGCACGTGGGGCCGGTGAGGTGGGGCAGGGGACCCTCCTGCACACCGTCAGCTTCCTCTTCCCCAACACTGGCTGAGGGGTGACTGTAGGAGCCTGTGGATTCTCTCTGGATTAATCATGCTGTATGCAGAGCATATGGGAAATAGTTCATAGATACCCCAGACCACCAGCTCTACCTCTCGGGGGAAAACCATTCCCACCCTTCCTGTTTGCCATTTGGACTTAGTGAAAATAAATATTTATTGCTTAAATTGGCACAGAGATGCCTGAATGCTGTCATTGGCCAGCTGAGAATGTCTGCATGACTATTAAGGAAACCGAAATTACACATTAATGCAAATGCGTGGTCCCAAGCGGCATGAGGCTGTGGCAGGGGCTCAGGTACCAGCATTGCCTCCTTCTGCTAGATGGCGTGGATCCTATGGAAATGCTTTTTTTTTTTTAACTGTCAATTACCATTACAAATATTAAGTTACACTCATGATGGGAAAGTATCATTTATTCATATGCTTTTTATGAAGCAAATTTTAAAAATAAGCAACACCATATAGTTTATCCCAAACATAGCCTTTTTCATAGTGTGTGTGTGTGTGTGTGTGTGTGTGTGTGTGTGTGTGTGTGTGTCGTGCTAGAGGATTAAGCTCAAGACTTTCACATTTCCAGACCCATTATTTACTTTTTATTTTTGACAGGATCCTGCTGCGTCTCTAACGTGGGAGCCCTCTTGTCTCAGCCTCCCAGAGTATTGGGGTGCTAAGGCTGCACCACTGGGCCTGGTCAGCCTCATCAGTCTCAATCCCTGCCTCTTTCCCGTCAGAGCTGTACGCCATAGCTCTGTCCCAGTTGATCTTTCCTTCCTTCCTGCTTCCTTTCTTTCTTCCTTCTTTGGTAGGGTCTCACTTGCTCTGTAGTCCAGACTGCTCCTGAACTCACTAGGTGCCCAGATGGGCCCCGAATTCACAACAATCCTCCTGCCTTAGTCTCCAAGCGCTGGGATTGCAGGTGTGTGCTACCCTGCCCAGCTAATTTTTATGTGGTGCTGGGAGACAGAAGCCAGGGCCTTACGCACACTAGGCAAATGCCATAACCACTGGATTCACCTCCAGCCCCATCACCAGCACATCTTGAGGCCTTTCCAGTGGAAACCTAACGTGGCCTTAGAGGCTTCCCACCCCGACCCCCAGGCACTGCATTTGGCAGATTGTGCATGTGTGAGATGGAGCCTGTTTATAACCCAGCACTGCCTGTATTTTCTCCTACTGTTTTTTCTGACATGAACAGCCTTATACTCTAAACACTAACCACTAGCTCTTTGGCCTTCTGACATTCCATCCATGTGGCTGGCCTCATTAAGGTCTCATTTTCTTCCCGGGTCTTAAGGCACAGAGGACTCCCCTAAGGTGCACAGAACAGAAACATTAATGGCCAGTCTGCAGACTGCGGAGTGCTAGGCTGGCAACACATCTCCCACGTGGGCTCTTTTCCAAAATGAAGAAGTCTGAGGAAGATCCTGAGAAACCTCTTCCTCTCCTAAAATATTCCCAGTGGTGAGAATCCCTGGCTTGTACGTGTGTGTGTGTGTGTGTGTGTGTGTGTGTGTGTGTGTGTGTGTGTGTATGCATGTGTGTGTGCATGTATATGTGTGTAAATGATAGTAAAATATGTATGGCCTTGAAGTGGTCCCAACCTTCTGGCGCCAAGAGGTTTTTTTCTCTAATGCTTCCTTCTGAGCTCACATCAGACTATTTACATCACAAAAACAGTGCCTGAGTGTTTATGATGAAAACAGTCACAAAATTCAAAGTGGTGTGTGGAACTCCCCCCCCTTTCCTTTCTAACTCCCCAGAGCTAATTACAGTTAAAAAATTTAAAGACAAGTCTTCTATAAACATGTAAATATATATGTCTCACTCTTCACATAATGAGAGCCTTTTTAAAAACAAGAATGAGATTATACCACGCATATTATTCTGCAATTTGCTTTATTTCTTCCATAGGATGGATGCACTTGTCTATAGATATGTGTCTCCACGTTAACACATGCAGTACTGCTCCCTGTAATTTTTCATATACAGGTGTACAACTACTCAATTTTCTATAATTACGGACTTTTATACTATTTCAAGCCTTGCTACAAGCACTAGGCTTAGGTACTTGGGTGTGTTTCCTTGTGGACTTACTGGATTGTTTTTATAGAAGATAAAATTTCTGGGCCTAAGGGTACATGTTAGAAGATGTTATGAGAATACGTCCTGAGCTTTTACTAACACTGGGTTGGGTCAGTCTTTTGTTCTTGCCAGGATATAATCTTTTTAAAGATTTTTCCTTCTTCATGAACACCAGTGAGGCAAACCATTCACCCACATGTTTATTAGCTATTTGTGTTCCTTCTCTTACTACTTGTTGATATTTTTCTAGGAAGTTACCATTTCATTGATTCGAACGGATTTGGTCCACAGCCTTGCTCTTAAATGACAGGCCCTACCCTGTGCAAGGTGCCGATTCGAAGATGCTGGGGGGAGGCCCAGGTGGGAAGTTTTCTGAGGGGGTCTGGGGAGAATTGCTGGTGTGGGTAATCTGATGGGGGTGGGTGATCCAGGATGAAGGGCCAGATCACAGGAAGCCAGAGGAACAAAGAGGAGAGGGTGTAGGAAGAATTGCGCGTGTGGTTGTTGGAGCTGGGTGGCCATGAGTAAACATCACAGCCTGTGTGGCTGAAACAAACAGAAATCTATTTTCTCACAGTCTTGGAGGTTGGGAAGGCCAAGTTCAAGAGATAGTGTTTCCACACCCTGGGAGCACAGAAAATCCTCCAATCTGGTAAGTGATCTCCTTAGTTGATTCCAGGTGCCCCAGGCTGAGAGGCGTGAAAAGAAGGAAAAAGCAACACGGAGAGTTGGAAGCCTTGTCACCCGAAGTCAGAAGAGGGCCCTAGCCTAGTCCTGCCACTCAGGTGCCTAGGGGGCCTGGCCAGCACTTTCTGCCCTGGGCTGACTGTCCAGGAGAAGGGGCCGGAGGGCTCCCTGTGTCCTCTTCCTGTCCTACATGTCTTTAGCCAGGACAGCATCCACCACAAACTCTGCCCTTGGAGTTTAATTGCCCATAGAGACGGTGAAATCCTCAGGGGTGTGTTGCTTGCAGCTCACAGTTCTTTGTTTCACTATTGAATTCTTTAGTCAAACTAGGTGCGGTGGCACACACATGTAAACTACTCTGGGAGTCCGACAGGAAGGTCACAAGTTCAAGCCCAGCCTAGACAATTTAGTGAGACCCTGCCTCAACAAACAAACAAACAAACCAAAGGGGCTGGGGATGTCATTCAGGGCGAAGGCTCTGGTTTCAATCCTTAGTACTGAAAAAAAAGAATCCTTTAGCCGGGAGTAAAGAATTGCCACAACTGGGTTGAGTATGTGCAGCTTCCTGGCACCCTCCTGGAATTCTAGCAGTGCCATGATTGCCAAATTGTAGCCACTTTGTTGAAGTGAATTTTACCCTACATTGGTGTTTGAAGTACAGGGTAGTGGCTTTTAATTATCAATACTGAGATACAATATTTTCGTGCACTACATGTGCTTTTAGAAAATTTAAAGGAGAGAATTTTTCACAATACCCCTCAATTTTTTAATGGGGCTCATCCTGGCCATGTATGCGCTACGTCATGCAGATGTTACTTTATTCTGGCTAGCACCAAAGTCATTATCCACAGTTCCACTTTTCCCCATAATTATTATTTTTATTAAGTTATGCTTGCAATACATGATAATCACATTCATCCTGGAAGACTGGAGCATACACATATTGCATGTGGATCCTTTTTATTGTGATAGCAAAATCAAAATGACCATGAAAGGTCAACATTTTGAATGGATTCAGGACATCGAAACAGCCACGACAGCACAAGTCCAGAGCTCCATGGAGAGAGGGCTTCTAGAACTCCTTCAGAAAGGGGCAAGAGGGGCTGGAGGAATGCCTCAGCAGTTAAGGCTCTTGCCGCAAGCGCTAAGTCAAGCACTACGTACCCGAGTTCGATTCCCCAGTACCACATAAGCCAGGCGTGGTGGTGCACGCCTGTAATCCCAGCACCCCAGAGCCTGAGGCAGGAGGATTGCCCTGAGTCCAAGGCCAGCCTCGGCTCCATAGTGAGTTCAGAACCAGCCTGGGCTACAGAGTGAGACCCTGTCTCAAAAAAAAAAAAAAAAGAAAGAAAGAAAGAAAGGGGCAAGAATGATGGGACAAGAGTGTTCTGAGTGAGGGGAAGGATTCTGAACGAGACGAGTGGCAATGTGTCTTTTACTGTAGTAAATTTAAAAAACGTAAACACGCCGTATGCTTTGACCACAGCACGCAGGAGGCACAGCAAGGTTTGTGCCCCCCTGGGCTCTCGCAGTCAGCCCCTGGCCTCTGGTTTCTAGGCTGCAGTAATCAGCAGCAGAAGGCATGGGGTGGGACGGAGACAGTGAGAGAAGAATAAGAGACTTTAGGGACTCACATTTCTGGCGATGGTGCAAAAAGAGAATGAGTGGTTTACTTACTTGTGTAAAGGGAAGGCTTTGGACGTGCCACACAAGGCCTCGTTCCAGGCCTCCCACCCCGAGCGGCAGAGTCATTTGTCCTCAGATATCCCTGGGTGGACTCGATGCAGAAGAGATGCACGCAGGGTCCCTCTCCCCTGCTCAGATGGTGGAGAAAAAAAAGCGATAAAGAAAAAACACGGGGACGTAGAGTCCTTCCCAGTTGTCAGTGAGATGCCCACACGCAAGCGGCTGCATTGCAGGAGCGGTGAGTGTCTACAGGGAGAGAAGAAGCGACATACAGTGGCCACCGGGAGGGCTGCTGGGCCAGCCGATCTAATCGTGGAGGGCGAGACGGGTCCAGGCCCCAGACCCCTGTGGGGAAGGGCATGGAGGAGGAAGCAGAGGACAGCTGTTACAGACTCTGGGATGGTCCTCATGGCCAGGGACTGGGTAGCAGGCTGCACTGCGGTTCCTCATTGCACCCCAGCGCTGTGCCCAGCACGCTGTCAGAACTGGCACTGTACACACCTCTGTGTGTGGCGCCTGCCTTCTTCAGGAAAGCTACCTGAGGGAACTGTGAAATTCCCTCACTGGCAGCTGGAGAATGGAGCCAAACACAGGGCAGATGCAGCCCGAGGTCACGGGCTGGCTGGTAACAGCATCACAGATTCCTGAAGGGAAGGTTTGTCGGGCTGCGGCTGCTGATGCCTACCGGGAGGAGGTGGGAGCCGGCTCTGGGTCCAGCGCACTCTGTGGACACGTTTTCTTACCCCAGCAGCAGATGTGGGTACACCAGGATGTGGGTTCCCACTGTGCAGCTGGGTTTGAGGTCTCAGGCCAAGGCCCGGCTCACACGCCATGCGCTTCTCAGGGTCCAAGCAAGGCCTGGGCTGGAAAGTGTGTTGGTTATTTCAGTCTCCCCTTAGAAGATCACAGCCCTTGTGGACTAAATTTGGGTCACCAGTACAGATGTGAATTTAGCCATATGCACACAGGAGCAGTGGCAGGGTACCTGGATCCTAAGCCCTGTGCGCTGCATTTTCAAAACAGAGACTAGCGCAAAATCCAGTTCTGTCACGAGGCCCCCAATGAACGGCTAACAAGTCTAACCTTTAGCACAATTGGAAACCAGATGCTGACAGCGCATGTCCGCATTTCTAATCAACATCAGCATCATGAGAGGCTCTCTGCCACACGCCTCACGTGCAAGGATTGACTGAGTAACTGAGCAGTTCTAAGGAGACGGCCACAGACAGGGAACTGTTCAGAACTTCTCTGGCAGGCGGGACACCACCCACCCTCCTTCCCTCCTACTGCAACGGAGAGCTGTCGCTCACAGGCTTTTCTGCAAGGGAGCTAGAGTTTTTGGAACATCGTAAGTCTCACACGGGCATAGATAGGCATCCACACACTCTCCTTGGGTGTGCCCACACACTCACTGGGCGATGCCAGAGTTGCTCCGCTGACTGGTTTGCATCAGGAACTTGCCAGCTCTGCAGATACAGGTCCGGAGACACCAGCTGCCATCTGAGGGGCCCGTGGGATGTTGGTCAAGGCTGCTGAGGTTGCACCGGCTCCACCTCTGGATAATCAGGACCAGGGCGTTAAATCAGGCCATACAAACCGATCAGAGTGGTCTCCCCAGGTCCAAGACACACTCTGCTCGGTATTTAAAAACAATCCGGCCAGGTATGGTAGTGCATGCCTGTTATCCCAGCACTCTGGGAGGCTGAGGCCGAGGATAATAAACTCAAGCCCAGCCTGGGCAATTTGGCAACTTAGTAATACTGTTCTCCTCTGCCCAGCGCCCCCCCCCCCAACCTCCCCCCCAAAAAAAACAGAAAGAAAGAAAAAAAGAAAAGGCTAGGGATATACCTCAGTAGAAGGCCCTGGATTCAATTCCCAGCACCAGGGGAAAAAAGTTGGGAAAAGGCACGCATGTGCATACATACTTTTCATTAGATTTATTTTTCTTTCGCATCATTCTGCAATTTGAGTTAGTGAACACAGTACAGAATGATTAAAACCAAACACGGGCCAACTGTGTCCGGAAGCCGGCCCTCGCTGCAGGCCACGTTCCTCCGTTCCTCCGCAGGGCTCTCCGGGGGCCGGAGGCCGAGGGTCTGGCCGGAGCCGGGTACAGGGGCACAGTCCCCCCTCGCCTCCTGCGCCAGCCTTCCCCAGGCTCCGTGTCTTCTATGAAAGACCAGGCCTGTCAGGACACGAAGCCGCCACGGCAGGTCCTGCGGGCAAGAGTTCCCAGAGACGATTTGGCCAAATTCATAAATTAAGTTGAAAATTTGATCCAGCTTGCTGCCAAGTGGGGCTAATTAATTTCTGTAGAGACTGATGAACAGGAAGCACACGATCCCCATTATTTCATCAACAATGAATTCCCTAAGCCCCGATTCATTAGTTTCCTGGCATCTGCTGTCCCAAACAGGAGGCGCGCGCATGCGTGGGGGAGCCGGCTATTTTAGGCTCCCGGGGAAGCCGGGCTGGGCCGCCGCTCGCAGGTGACTTCACCTCACCCGCGCGGAGAGGACGCTTGGGGGGGGGGGGTGCCTGGCAGCCTGGAGGGAGGGGACGCCGGGGTGGCGCGTCTCCCCGAACCCCACCACGGGGTGGCTTGGAGCGCCGCAGGTTCCTGGCAAGGGAAGCCATGTTCACGGTCGCTTCTAATGAGCTTCCTAAATGCCCCAGGGCGCTCCGAGGACAGAAGCTGGCGGGGTGGAGCCCAGCTGCATCTGCCGGCCGCTCTGGCCCTCCAGTTCCAGGGCCCACAGTCCCCAGGGCTGAGCCCTTCGCTGTCAGCCAACAGCTGCTGCGTGTCACCACGGGGTACGGTCAGGGAAGGCTGCCTGGAGGAAGAGCAGTGTGAACGCTTGCAGCGTGGCTTTACATAGATGGTGTGGCTTTACATAGAAGGAAATTTATTACAGCAAAAGCCACGCTGCCACGAATCGCCCTCCCGGTACTGCCCCGGCTCAGAGCACACTTACCTCCTGGTTCCTGCCACTTCCCAAAGCAGCTCTGGAGCCCTCTTTCCTGAGTGTCTAGTTGGGCTGTCACGGCTGCCTCCGTGTCCCGACTGGATGCAAAACACTGACCTTTCATGGGCATCCTGACCTTGGGGAACAGCCAGATCCCGGAAATGAGGCGGGTGAGAACACCCTGTCACGTGTCACGAGCCCGTTTTTCTCTTGGGTAGCTGTTGGCAGCTGAATTCCCCATATTTTTGATCATACCATCTAAAGACGCTCAAAAGGGAGGCCTTTCTGGACTGGGCTGACTGTATTCAGAGAGAGGTGGAGGATTTTGAGGCTGATTCGTCCGATGGGATTTTTATTGCAATAAAACTTTCGTAATTTAAACATTCACTGTGTTTTTCAGCGACACCTTGTAGAAATACTCAGTTCCTGGCATAGGTCCTGACAGGTAGTAGGTGCTCAGTACACGTGAGCAACGGGACGAAAGGGAGACTGGGAAGGAAGGGGCCACGAGCGTGGGGAGACAATAGCGGCTAGACTGAAAACTGAGGTGAACGATGGCTTCTCCTAGATAAGAGCAGTAGGGCAGAGGCGGTAGTCAGAGCCGTGCCGCCGTACAGCTGTCTGAGCTGTGTGGTGCAGGTGTATCTCCGAGGCACTGTCTGCCTGGGTGGACGTACTCACAGCATGTTTGCTGCTCTGTGACTAGGGGCATCCGCATTCGGGCTTTGAAGGCTCCATAGGAGCTCTGCAGGTTCACAGTTTACCAAGCTAGGTACAAGGAAAGGTGGCCAGGCTGTTAGGTCAGTGGACTGGCTGGGCTGTCCCCTCTCCCCCCACAGGAAGGAGGGTAGACCAGGGAGAGGTCTGACCTGGAGATCTTGGCTCTGGTTCTTTGAAGGTTCATGAATTCCCTTTTTTGTCTGTGCATAGTAAGCTATTGTGGCTATGGCAGGCCGTGGCCCAGGCGGGCAAGTCAGAGCCCCTGGCTGCAGCCTCCCCTCCAAGCCCGGGCTTGCGGGACCCTGCCACTCCAAGAGACGCTCACTCTGTGCTTCTCTTCCAGGAGAGATTAATTCACTCATCGCCGCCTCCCCATCACACCGTGTGTCATCAGAAACAGGATCTTACTAGGGCTTCGACGCTGGAAAACACTTTGCAACAAATAAACGCGCAAACAATACCCGCTGCTGACGAGAAGAGAAGCTGTCTTTCAAAAGTTGAAATCTTTCACTTAGGAAAGGTTTGGCCCGGGCCTGGAACCCCAGCTCTCTGAGGGACTGAGACAAGAGGATCTCCAGTTGAAGCCCAGCCTGGCCAACTTAGAGACTTAGGGAGATCTTGTCCCAAAATCAAAACTAAAAATTTGGGCTGGGGATGTGGCTCAGGACCAAGTCCCCCCGTTTTGATCCCCACTTACCCACCCTGCCGCCCCAGCAACAAGCAAAAACGGCAGACTCGGTTTTGAGGGCAGTACGGCTCTTTCGCTGACTCTGAACAGAATGATGAAAGGTTCTTAAGAATGAGTGCGTCTGGGTTCACCGTGGAAGTTAAGCGAGGGTGCCGAGGAGCAAAGATCCAGAGATGTCTGGGAACGATTGCTAGAATGAATATGAACGGCCCCAAATCAAAGGAAGATGGCATGTGCCAGCTGGGACTCACCTTCCCAGGAAGGAGCACACTTCAGGGGAGGAGCTGAGCAGATCCTGGCGCCGGCATGGCAAAGTCCTTCCAGGTCAGGGAGGGAGCCCGAGGCTCAGTAGTGGCAGGAACCTGGACCTGGGGGTGTGGAGGAACAGAGAGAGGACGGTCCCTTCTTGAGTCCCAGGTACCCCCACAAGCAGATCAGCCAAATGTGGGCGTTGCCCAGTGAGCGGGATGGCCTGCCACAGGGCAGCTTAGCTTGGCCTTGGCCATGGCTCAGGGTGCCGGGGGAGCTGGATCGGGGGCCCAAGGGGAGAGAGCTGCCTCTGTATCAGGCAGAGGCTTTGATGGAGAAGCTGGAGGCAGAAGTATCCACAGGCAAGGATCCCTGCTGCCCCCACATTTTGAGTGTCTGAGTCCTAGAACTGTACTTTGGTGAGTCTTTTATTTTTCTTTCTTTCTTTGCACCGGAAATTGAACCCTGGGCCTATATCCCTAGCCCTTTTTTTATTTTGAGACAGACTCTTGTTAAGCCTCTAATTGGCTGAGGCTGGGCTCAAACTTGCAATCCTCCTGCCTCAGCCTCCCAGAGTGCTGGGATGACAGGGCTGTGCCTCCACATCTGACTCAAGACAAATTAGAATATAGATCAGATAGCCATGCGGGGGCCAAGTGCAGCAGACGTGCAGAGTCAAGAAGCACTAAGCCTAGGTTTTTGTTTTGTTTTGTTTTAAAGCTTTTACAATAACAATTTATTGAGGCAAATTTTATATAAGATAAATGAACCATTGTAAAGCAGACAATCCAGTGGCATTTAATAAGTTCCAATGTTGTGCCATCACCGCCTCTATCTGGTTTCAAAACATTTGCACTCTGCAAGGTGAGCCCCCCTCCCCCTACCCCCATTCAGGGGTCGTTTCCCAGCTTGGTCCCGCCGGCTACAGGCAACAACAGCTTGCACCGTGTCTCTGTGGATTTCCCCACTGTGGACGTTCAGTACGCATAACTATGCTACTGTGGCCTTTCCCATCTGGCTTATTTCACGAACCATCAGGTTCACCTAGTTACTGTAGCTCAAAGTTGGTAACATGTACTTGCTGTGGTCAAAACCTGGTATTTAATTTTTAAAAAAATTATCACAATGAAAGACCTGTTGCCATGATTCTCTGTTAAAATCCTTTTCCTCACTTGGACCACAGCTCTCCCACTGTTCTTGCTGCTTCCGGAAGCAGTTCCGGAAGTCTTCTTTCCTGGGAACAAGTCTTCAGCTGCACCGTTGCGGCTGCCTCGGTGTCCTAACTCATGTCAAGGCGTTTCCCTTCCACGGCCATTTTGGCTGGAGGACAGCCAGAAGCTGTGGCGCCAGGCGTGGTGAAGAAGATGCTCGAGGAGACACTGTCATGTTTTTATTTGACAGAAATTGCTTTGAGCATTTGAATTAAATGACATGGAGGCAGCCACGGAAAGACCCTTAGGAAAGAGGATCAGGAGCTGCTTCAGAAAGTGGCAGGAGCTGTGGGAGGAGGGCGTTGCTGCAAGGAGGCGGATTCACGGCAATGTGTCTTTTACTGTAATAAAATTTTGTTTTTATTTAAACATTTACTGTATTGCTTGATCATGCATCATATCAATACTTGTTTTCTGGCAGAATTAGGATGTATAGACCATAATTTGTAAAGTCACTGTTCATCCGTTGAGAGACTTTAAGGCTGTGCCTACCTTTGGCTGCTAGGAACAGAAAGTGTGCCTGTCTGTCAGAATCCCGCCCAGTCCCTCCGGGGAACTGTACCTACGGCAGCACCGAGAGAAGTGGCTGGTAGCACTAAGTTTACTTTCTGGAGGGAAGTCCAGCTATTTCCAAAGTGGCACCTGTTGCCACCCCTCCAGTGGGACCTGTGTGTTTTATCCTCTCCATCCTTGCTAACACATGTAACAGTCCATCCTTTCCTTGACGGCCATCCTCCTGGGTGTGAAGTGACTTTTGTTTTTGGAAGACAGGAAAACTCTCTCTGAGCCTTTGCTCAGAGCCCAAAGATAAAGGCTACGAGGAGAGCAGCTAATACTTGTTGAACAGTGATGCCA
This sequence comes from Ctenodactylus gundi, assembly GCA_004027205.1. Classification (NCBI taxonomy): domain Eukaryota; kingdom Metazoa; phylum Chordata; class Mammalia; order Rodentia; family Ctenodactylidae; genus Ctenodactylus; species Ctenodactylus gundi. The sequence goes on from PVKB01005280.1 coordinate 84,935, forward strand.
GACACGAGCTGTGGATGCTCTTGTCCCCACTAATATTAACCCAGGTGGTTTATTTTGTTTTAGACCAGGGATCAAACCTTGGCACAGCAAGATCGGGTTTTGTGAAGTTGCTAAATTGCCCAGGCTGGGCTCAAACTTGGAATCTTCCTGCCTCAGCCTCCCAACGTGCTGGGATGACAGGCCTGCACCACTGGCTTAGCTATTTGTCATCAATTATTATTATTTCCATTTTAGAAATATCAAAAAGGAGGCCTGGAGAAGCCCAGGAACTTGCACAAGGTAGGAAAAAGAGAAACACTCTTGAATAATATTTCCTGCAAAAAAAAAAAAGGATCCTAAGCAGCATCTGCTTCCTTCTGTCTATAAAACTCAGGAATGCTTTCAAGAGGCGAACCTGAAGGTAGATGAAAGGGAGACTATGAGGAAGAGGCTGGTGGAGGGATGGAGGGCACCGAGCAGCCCTGAGCCGCTGAGGTAGAAAGCCCGAGGCGCAGTGGGGAGCGCAGGAGGTGAGGAGCGGGGCAGGGGTGGGTGCTAGGTTTGTGCCACGAGATGCCAGGCGCGACCCTGAGCCCTCCGCTGGAAACATTTACGCATTCCTATCGGCCGGGAAAGGCTTGGGTCGGATCCTGCCAGAGGATAATCTAGCCAGATGGTTTTCCAGCTTGGTTTCCAGCCCGTCCTCCCTCTGTCGGGGCCGCTTGACCCAGTCGCATAGACAGGTCTCATTAAAAACCAGGCTCCCAGTCAGTGGGATTTGTTTTGGTAGGGAGAGCAGTGGGATTTCTGTCTATTTATTGTCTATTCAGAAAAACCTCACCAGTCCCTTGCATTTCCTGGGGTGTCCGGCCTTCCCGTCTTGGTCTAGGCGCTTCCGGTGGGTTTTCCTCCCTCTGGTGTGCACACTGACCATCTGTAACTGCCCCCTTGGTTGTGGTACTGGAGATCAACTGCAGGGTCTTCGCACATCCTCAACTTTTTTTTTTTTTTTTTTTGAGACAGGGTCTTACCGAGTTGCTAAGTTACCCAGGCTGTGCTTGAACTTGCAATCCTCCTGTCTCAGCCTCCCAGAGTGCTGGGAGTCTAAGCCTGTACCAGCAGCAGTTCCCTTTCACTGAGGGATTTGAAGCTAAGCCGCTGCGGCTGCCTCCTGACCCCAGGGTCTTATCTCCTCAGAGCAAAGCCAGTGCAGGAACGGTCACTAAGCTGTGCCAGACACGTGGCCCCACCCCAGCCCTGCGATTACCAGAGCCAGTATATCTTTATGTTTAGGCCAGCTGGTGTTGGGTTTTCTGTCCCTTGTAATCAAACAGTTCCCGCTGTTTTGATTTGGTTGCACAGAGTAAATCAATCCTGCAGGATACGAGAAGCCAGATTCCTCAGAGGATCTGCAGGCGTCAGGTACAGTGTCACTGTGAATGGCCATCCTCACCAGGACGTCCTATCCCCAGAAGGTAGGTCCCAGGAACAACCAACAGACAAGAAATCAGTCAGTACTCAGGCTGCATACACATATAGAAACAGAATATCTGTTTGTGTGGGCTTCAGTATTTTAATTTTCCTGAGAGCTGCCTTGTCACCAGGTTACTGACCTCCTGGACCTCAGAGACCGAGGAAAGAAAAAGCTGAAGTCAGGCCAGGTGGTGCAGGCCTATCATCCTAGCACTCTGGGAGCTTGAGGCAGGAGGATCCTGAGTTCAAACCCAGCCCGAGCAACTTAGTAAGACCCTGTCTAAAAGCCTGGGAGTTGAGTTCAGTGCAGTGGCAGAGGCTCTGGGTTAAATCCCTAGTACTGCAACAACAATGACCAAAAAATGCTAAGTGAACTGAAGGTGTCATTCTGGGTCCCCAACTGCAGTGCCTGGCTCTCCCATCCTCCGACTGAAGAGGAGCCTGTGGGTTTGCAAGAGCCAGAAAGGCTCCATCTAGCAGCGTTAGGGGTGCTCCTCCAGGGGGACCACAGCGAGTCGCATGACCCTCTTCTAGCTCCTGACCCTGCCATTTCCCCTGCCTTCCCAGCACCCACCTCTGTGGCTTATAAAGTTCTCTCTGGTCTGCACAAAGTCAGATCCTTTGTGCAACTCTAAGGTTCACAGGGCAGTGGCCAGAGTGGCTTGGGCCACTGTGCTTGGGGTGTGGCCCAGCAACAATCAAGTCCTTGAGGCGAGGAGGAATAAATACGGGAAGGAATCAAGTGTGTGCGTTGGGGTTGAGAGGAATGGAGGGGTCGTTTCTTTTTATTTTCTTTTTTCTTCTTTTTCTGGGAAAAAATAACAGTAAGATTTATTAGTGAAAGAGAGCTCTGGGGGAAGGAGAGTCCTGAAGGGGCACCCATGTGGGTCTCTTGGGAGTGAGTTTCTTTGTAACTGCTTTTGCCTGAGATATTTCTTTATTTTATTTAAAACCTTTTCTTTAATAAAAGGTGAACTCTTGTCAAATGATTTTGACCCTGATCCTTGCAGGAGATGGGGCCCAGGGATACAGGCACGCCCTAGAAACAGTTCTGGAAATTGATCTTTTTGAAGTTTGGGGCAGCCATAGATAGAGGGTATTCTGTGTGTTGGGTCAAATCCCAATTTGGGTAAAGAAAGCATTTCTACATTGATCTTGCTAAGAGTGCTGTAATTTACCGTTTCCTGGAGGCTGTGGAGATCAAGGAAAGCAGAAAACAAAACAAAGAATAAGTGGCTCTTTATTTTTTTTCTTTCAAAAATATTCTGGATAAATTCATCTTCAACAAGAGAGGAGCAGTTAAGGAAACAATGCCTCACCCCCTAGGAGAATATTATACACCCGTGAAGACAGCTCATAACACTCTAAGACTTGATTATGCTACGAAGTCCAGCATCAAAAACAAAATATTTTGGCTTACTTCTCTTCAGTTCCCTGTATATTCCAGTTATAAGCTTCTTATCTGAGATGTTGGTGGTAAATATTTTTTCCCAGTCTGTTGGATCTCTTTTTACAATGTTGATAGTTTCCTTTGCTGTGCAGAAACTTTTTAGTTTGACAAGATCCCATTTGTTAATAATGGGGATAATTTCTTTTGCTTTTGGTGTCTTGTCAAGAAAATCTTTGCCTACCCCTATGTCTTTTAGAAATTTGCCTACTTTGTCTTCCAGAAGGTTTAGTGTTTCATTTTTAATGGTTAGGTCTTTGATCCACTTTGATTTGATTTTGGTGCATGGTGATAGGTGTGTGACTAGATTCATTCTTCTGTGCCTGGGCCCGCCAGGCAAGTCAATGGGAACCTAGAGGAGGGGGCATGCGAATGAGGGAGACAAGAGAGACACAAAGGAATGGAGACAAGACAGGCTTTCTGATCAAGTCTTGTTTATTGCAGGTTAGAACAACGTATGTAAGGAGAATAGTATGGGAGAGGTAATTTGCATAAAAGTATGATTGCTATGGCCACCAAACCGCAAGACATTCTGATTTCTTATCTGCTAATCTGTGCTAAAATATTTAATAGAGTACCCCAGAAAAAGAAAGGCAAAGGTCACATTAGTTTAAGCAGACAGTCCTCGGAGAAACTGGGTGTTTCAGAGTGACAGGGTATGGCTGCTCTCTCTTCAGCAGCACCAAGTATGGTAGACTTGAGCCAAGATGGAGTTGCTTATGTCTCAGGTCTGGGGCCTCTAACACAGATGGCTCCCAACACTTCTGCATGTGGATGTCTAGTTTTCCCAGCACCATTTGTTGAACAGGCTGTCCTTTTTCCATTGTATGCATTTGGCCCCTTTGTCAAAGATTAAGTAATTGAGGGTATTTGGGTTTGTCTCTGCATCTTCAATTCTGCTCCACTGGTCTATCTGTCTATTTTTGTGCCAGTACCACATTGTTTTTACAACTATGGCTTTATAGTATAGCCTGATGTCTGGAACTGTAATGCCTCCTGCTTTGGTCTTGTTGCTCAGGATTGCTTTGGCTATTCTTGGTCTCTTTTGGTTCCATAGGAATTAAAGAATTGTTTCAAGTTCAAAGTAAGCCTACCAAAATAAAGGATCCTATTGAAAAGTGGGCAAATGAAATGAAGAGACAGTTCACTCATTAAGAAATGCAAAAGGCCAATAGATACATGAAAAGATGTTCAACATCCCTAGCCATAAGAGAAATGCAAATCAAAAGAACGCTAAGATACCATCTCATTCCAGAGAGAATGGCCTATATCAACACGTCAAATAGTAATCAGTGCTGGCGGGGCTGCGAGGAGAAAGGAACCCTCCTGCACTGCTGGTGGGAATGTAAATTTGTACAACCCTTTTGGAAAGCAGTATGGAGAGCTCTCAGAACACTAGAAATAAATATCCCCTTTGATCCAGTGACACCCTTCCTGGGAATATATCCAAAAGAGGCCAAAGCAACACATAGCAGAGATATATGTATACCCATGTTCATAGCAGCACAACTAACAATAGCTAAAATATAGAAGTCACCAAAATACCCATCGACAGGCCAGTGGATACACAAACGGTGGTATTTATACACAATGGAATACTATGCATCAATAAAGTCCAACAGCGTGGAGGCTTTTACAGGCAAATGGAAGAAACTTGAGAACATCATGCTTAGTGAATTTTGTCGGAAGCAGAAGGTGAAACATCGGATGGTCTCTCTGATATGAGAGACCCAGATCACAACTCCTTTGGAACTTAAGACTAAAGACAAAGTGAAAGAGGGGGTAGGGTGGGGGAGGAAGGAGGGAGGGGTGAGTAGGGGGAGGGACAAAAGGAGAGCGGGAAAGCCCTTGTCATCTTGACAAGGTACGAATGTGCACAAAATGCCAACCTCATTGTAAACCTTGAATTTTGCACATATACATATCAATAAAATGTGGGAAAAAAACAAAATAAACAAGTCTCAGGACTCAGTCTGGCACTCCAGAACGACAACAAGTGGGCAGCTCACTGCCCTGCTTGGTGGCCTGGCCTCCCTCCCCAGGCCCATCTCTTAGTAGCTTTCTCCTGGAGGCCCCTGCCCTCTGCCCGTCTGTTCTCCTGGACCCCTATTTCACTCTCGTACCCCCGCTGCCACCTCCCCTCTTCGGGGCGTCTCGGCTACATTCTGTCTTCATTTCAATGTCTCTCCCACTCTCTGGGAATCCGTCCCTAAGTCCAGATGTGGCGGAAATGCCCTGTGGGTTGCACTTTTGGGTCATTGCTCTTGGCTCTTAACCCAGAAGTGGTGTGCTGTGTAAGGCGGGGTCCCCCACACTGGCACTGCCACTGCCTGGGGTCTCCCTAAGGACCAGGAGGATGCACATCTGTGGCGAACAGGCCGGAATCGTGCCAGGGGTTTTCTCTAAGTGGGACAACTGGCTTTGATTTCTTTTTACTTTTCTACGATACGCATGGATTCCGTGTATTGCAGAAAATTCTGTCCTTTCTTCTGGAGAAGACACGAGCCGGGTGGCCCCCCACCACCCCCCCGTGTTTGGTCTTCACTGGTCAGTGGAATCGTGCCTGCAGTGTTTAGGTGTCTGGGGAGGACATCAAAAGCACTTGGATACAAATCTCCCAGGGAGTGGGAGGCGGCCAGTGGCACCGCGGGTGGTTAGGGCATCCCAGCTGAACCCACGGTGCGTCTGTGTTTCCAGTGTTCCCAGAATCCTGCTCAGGGTCCAGACCACAGAAGGAATCAACCAGGGAAATGTTCATTGAATTCCTTGACCTCAGTCTTAAGAATAAAGCTAATTTAAAATGATAAAAAGACAAACCTCCCAGATTGCATCTTGAGCTACTGTTTGGGGAATTTAAGAATGCAAGGTGGGAGGAATAGACAGGTAGACACACATACAGACGCCCTCCTCCTATCCAGACATCATTGTTAGAGTCATTCCAATTTTCTAGACTATGACAAAAGAGGAAGTGAAACTGGCGTGGTGGTGGAGGTGAGCCGGGTGTGGAGGCTGAGGCAGGAGGCTGCAAGTTTGAGCCCAGTCTGAGAAATTAGAGACTTGGTGAGACCTTGTCTCAAAATTAAAAAAAAAAAAAAATGAAAAGGGTTGGAGTTGTAACTCAGTGCAAAGGCCCTGGGTTCATCCCCAGTACGGCACAAACAAATAAATAAATATTTAAAAAGAGGATAAGAGGAAGGGAGGAGAGAATGAAGAAGGAAGGAAGGAAGGAAGCCTTGAGCATCTTAGTAAGTTTGCAAATTCATGCCCTGGGGATGTCTAGGGTCATGGCAGAGCCCCCAGGCCCTGTCTGCAGGAACTCTGGATACCCTTCGAACACACCCAGGCTTGTGCCTAAGGAGCGTCCCAGATCCTCACCTGCTGGGCTGCTTGCTTTTCACAGAGGCACGTTGTCTTCCATGTTACAAATACAGGAAAACTAGACATCCACACCAGGACGGGGCCTTATAGCATGCTCAGAGGTCCACCCCTCCCTTCACAGGTTGATCAGGTGGCCCAAGCTGGGGAGCCCAGGGCAAAGCTGTGGCACCCAGCTAACAGAACACTCTGGGCTGCTGCCTGCCTGTCCCCAAGCAACTGTAACTGAGGAGCTCAGGGACCAAATGAAACAAAGAAAAGGCAGATGCGGGAGCTCTGTGTTTTAGACTGATCCCATCAAAATTCCTTTGGTTTTTTAAAAAATATTTATTTATTTATGTATTTTTGTGGTGCCAGGGATCCAAGTTAGGGCATTCACACTGAGGTACATCCTCAGCGCAATTTCCAGTTTTGAGACAGAGTCTTGCTAAGTCGCTAACTTGCTAGGTGAGGTTCAAATTTGCGATCTCCCTGCCTCAGCCTCCGAGAGTGCTGGGATTAAAGGTCTGTGATGCTGGGTCTGGCTGTTAACTGGCTGGTTCTTAAGAGTGTTATTAAGTTCTGAGAGCAGGGCAAAGCTTCACTGTCCAATACTTCTGGACAGAAAATAACTCACTAATATACGTATAGATACGTATCCCGTTTATTTTTTACAGAATGGTCTTAGTCCTTTATTACCCACGTGCCTCTCCCAGCCCTTCAGGGAGCGGACTGGGTGCCCGGCGCAGGTAGGACGTGACGCTCCTTTCTGCACAGTGCCTGGGGCGGGATTTTTCTGGATGAATGAATAAATGCACGAATGAATGAATGAATGAGACTCAGGATTCAGTAGCCAGCTGTCAGATTGAATGGCACGCCCATGTCCCGGGGCCAATTCTTAAAATCCATACTGTAGAAGCAGGAGGTCTGACAGGAAGCAATTAAAACCAGCCCTAAGCATTTAGAGGACGGTTGTCAACGCTCATTCTGATCGTCAACGCTTATTTTGATAACGAGCAAACAACATGGAGTTGGGGGCGCGAGCAGTGAGACCCAGCGGGAACGGGGAAGGGCGCCAAGTAGCACACTGATCCTTCCCCTCTTTCTTTCTTTTGCTTTCTCCTTCCTTCCTTCCTTCCTTCCTTCCTTCCTTCCTTCCTTCCTTCCTTCCCTCCCTCCCTCTCTCTCTCCCTCCCTTTCTTTCTCTTTTTCTCCTTCTGTCTTTCCTCATTCTCTTTTTGATGTGGGGCTTGCCCACCTGCAGCTCTGTGCTGGCTGGCTAGGCCAGCGTCCCTTGAGGTAACACCTCCTTCAAACTCAAGCCCTGATGCTTCTAATGAGAAGAAGTCGGGGGATGTTCCCTGCTTAACTCCCCCGCATCTCCGAGACTGCAAATTACCAGGTCTAGACACCCGCGGGTGTCATTTGAACCCGATGCGCACTGTTTACACCCTGCCTGGCTTTATTTACCCGTCAACACCAGGCCTCCGTGTAATTGAGCTGACTGGGTGCCGGCTTTCCCCTAATCACCCCAGGGAGTTCTGCTCGCCCTTCTGCAGCCCCAGCCCGATCCGGGTCCCAGCTTCCTCTCTGTCTACACCCGCCGGGCTCAGGGCAGGTGCCTATCCTCCCCAGACGCTAAATCATAATCTTCGTGTTTTTCGTATTTTGCATTCTCACCGCTGTTCGGCTCCCTCCCTCCCTCCCTCCCGCGTGACACCGGGACTGATAAATCTGCCTCGGACAGCTCCCCGCACTGGCTGGTACTGAAGGCCTGCCAGCTGGGGCGTGGTTAACCCCTTCCTTCCTGCAGCTCACACTACCAAATGCCTTTGCTTTTTTTTTTTTTTTTTTTGAGACAGGGTCTCACGGTGTAATCCAGGCTGGTCCTGAATTCACTGGTATAGCCCAGACTGGCCTTGGACTCAGGGCAATATGCCAGATTACGGGTTTGCACCACCACGCCCAGCTTTATATGGTGCTGGGGAATTGAACTCAGGGCCTTGCGCTTGCAGGGCAAGCACTTTACTCGCTGTGCCATTCCTCCAGCTCGCCTTTGCTTTTTAATTCGTCTTCTTTTTGAACTCTTCCCACCCCTGTCGGCACTGGGGACCAAACCTAAGGCCTTTGCGCTGAGATTTTTAGTTTGAGACAAGATCTTGTTAAGTTGCTCGGGCTGATCTCACTGAAATGCCATCCTCCTGCCTCAGCCTCCCAGAGTGCTGGGATCACAGGTGTGCCCTATTTCTGCTTCTTTTGGAACCTTACTTCTTTCTTTCTCACCCAGGTTGAGTCCTTTCCTTTCTAACTGACAGCCATCTTCCTGCCTCAGCCTCCCGAGTGCTGGGATTATGGACATGTGCCGTCACGCCCAGCCTGTAAGAGTACTTTAAAGCAAATCAAAGTATGAAACCAGCAGGGATGGTTTCGTGACGAGCGCACTATTTATTCCTCAGGTCCTACGTGTGAATTACAGCTATCTTGCTCCCTTCTTCCGCCAGATATTGCTAGAGGATGATGAGGGTGAAAATGCTTATTTTAAGGCGGTGCAATATTTAAGACCATATTTTGGTTTTTAAAAATAGTTTTATTAACACACACACACACACACACACACACACACACACACACGTATACAATTTACCATTAATAAATTAATCCATTTTACCAGTGCCATTCGAAGGCTTTGAACATACTTACAGAAACGTGCCATCACAGATGCCGTCTAATGTTAGAACATTTCTACTACCCTCCCTGTCCCCCTCAAAGCCCTTAGCATCCCTGGCACTCACTTCCCTTCCCCACCCCCATGCACCCACACGGTCTCCTAGTCCGTCTCTATAGATCTGTCCTTTCTGGGCATCTTATCCAAATGGAATCGGAGCATAGGTGGTCTCCACGGCTGGCTTCTTTCCCTTAGCCTAATGTCTTTGAAGTTCGATGCTAATGGCTTTTATTATATGAGAAAGCCCTTTGGAATAGCCCAGCTGTCCCAGAAGGCAGTGTGATCTGCCGTGTGGGCTCGGGGAGTCCACACTGCGGAGCCGTGCACCATGCGGAAGGCTGAGCGCTGTACCGAGGGGCTGGCTCTGAAGAGTGTGTGGGAGGAGTCGTGGTCGCTCTGGTTTAGAGACAGAAAAATTCAAAGCACGCAATTTACCTATTATTGAGGTGACCCCTGAAGGCCACATAACTTCAAGATATACCAGGGGGTGTTTTTTATTTGCTTATCTATCTTTTTCTGGTTCTGGGGATTCAGCCCAGTTCCATGGAGTTATATCCTGGGCCCTATTTTTAAATGTCTTTTAATTTATGAGATGGGGGCTCACAATGTCACACAGATGGGGACTCCAGCTTATGCTCCTCCGGGCTCAGCTTCCATGAATTCTGGACTCACAGGTGTGCCACCGTGCCCAGCATAAATATCCACACGAGACTTGACAGCTCTTCTTTTCATATTATCTGATGGAATTATTATACACATCAAGGCTGAAAATGTCTTTCTGTATTGTACGTACTGATACTATATGTTTATGTGGAAAGTGCTTTATTCCACTAGTACATATAGTTGCCTAGCCACATACAATTAGAACTGCTTTTCATATTAACTAATATTCTATATCATTAAGGGAGAGAGAGAAACAAAAAGCCAGAATGGGAGGCGAAAGGCAAAGACACACGTGTGGTGGGGTCCTGGGTGGAAGGATGACCCGCCTGTCCTGTCACAGTTCTGTTCTAAGAAGGGAGTGACACTTGGTAACTTTGAGACTGCTCTTTGGAGCCTCTGTTACGATGCTCACATCAGTGCCATGGCGCGGACCCTCTCCTACCCAGGTTACGGCTGGAGCTAGGGCTGCATTCGTGAGTCCCTCGCCATGCTACTCTCAACAGGCTTGGTCCCAAACCAGTGACAGGGAAGGGTCTGGAGTTGGGCTTGGATGTGAGTTAGTTGTGAAGGGCCTGCTCATGTGGTTTTAATGTGCAGCCAGGGCTGGGAGCCATGGGGAGAGAGAGCCAAGCTCAACTGGAAGCCTTACGAAGTCGCAGATCCTGGTTCCCGGGTCTGCGGTGACTCCTGGGGGTCTGCTTCTCTACCAGGCGCCTCAGAACTGGGGAGAGCTGAGGAAATCCAAGGGTTCCAGCCTGGCCTAGAGTGTTTGCTTATTTCCTCCTGCGGTTCTTGGAGGGTAGTCCCCAAGCCCAACAATTGCACCACCGGAGAACTCCTCTGGCTGGCCCAGGGCTGGTGGTGCAGGCCTGTAATCACAGCACTCTGGGAGGCTGAGGCAGGAAGATCACAAGTTCAAGCCCAGCCCTGGCAATTTAGCAATTTACTGAGACCCTGTCTCAAAAAACAAAGAAGAATAAAACACACTAACAATAAGCAGCCTGGGGATGTAGCTGAGTGTGAAAGCCCTGGCCTCCATCCCAGAACTACAAAAGAAAAAAAAAAATCAGAAATGCTGGGGGCAGGTCCAGCAATTTACCCCCAAGGGGTGCAGGGGGATCTGGGTGCAGGGGTATATTCAGGTTTGAGAGCCAGCAGCCTACTTCTACTTCTCTCTCTTTCTTTCTTTCTTTGTCTTTCTTTTGTGGTACTGGGGACTGAGCACAGGCCCTTCACACTGAGCTATATATCCCCAGCTAATTTTTATTTTTGATTTTGAGACAGAGTCTCAATGTACTCATTACTCAGTTGTCCGAGCTAGCCTGGAACTTGCAATCTGCCTGCCTCCTGGGGTGCTAGGATGATGGGCCTGTGCCTCTGGGCCCAGTTTTCTTCTATTTCCCAAACACACAGCTGTGTGTGTGCCTCTACTGCTTGGCAGCCTGCCTCCCCCAACCCCCCATAGCTATCCGAGGAGCCCACACCCATCCTTCAGGGTTCCCTGTCTCTGGCACCTTGGGTATCTGGATGCCCTGGAGAACACAGTAAATCTATCTTAGCGCACAGGTTCAGAAGGCCTCAGTCCAGTCATGGCACCTACAACAGTGGGCCTAGCCAGAGGAAAGCTGCTCAGAGCATGGCCAGACAGGAAGCTGAGAGAATGAGACAGAGGGTAGGGTGTCCTTTCAGGTCATGCCTCAGTGACCCGCCCTGCTGGGCCAAGCCTCTGTGATCCATGCCTCCTGCTGAGGCCCCACCTCTGAACAGCACAGAAATCAGTGGATTAACCTTAGCTTTCATGATTGAATCATCTTCCAAACCTGACAGTTTTGGGGGACTTTCCAGATCTAAACCCTTATAGTCAGCTCTCCAGAACCCGGGTTCATAGCTTTCGCTGATTTCTGGGTGTAAATATTTGCACATGGCCTATTTCAGGCCAACAGTGTGAATGAAGATAGTGAGAGCCTAGGTGAGGACAGATGCCCACTGGCTAACGGAGGAGGGTTCCGGCCTACTGATTCCATGTACCTTTCTTTCCGTCTAATGGTCAACCGATGGTGCTACATATTCTGTGGTCTGTCTGTCTTCTGGCTCGGTGGAACGTTTCATGAATGTAGTCTGTGTCATTCCCCTCTGCCCTCCTCCACCTTTTCTAGAAAGGGGTCTGCACAATAAAAGCCCTGCGTACATCTCTACCGAAGTGAACCCAATCTTTGCGGTGACAGTATCATATGCCTTCAGCGTACATACAGTGTGATAGAAAAATCTGGTCAATGTTTAAAAAAGATTCATTGCAATACAAGACACATTAGCATGAATCTCTCTCAAGAAACTCGGCCTCACTTTGAACATACTTATCCCATCATTCCTGCCACTTTCTGAAGCAGTTCTGGAAGTCCTCTGTCCTGAGGGTCTTTAGTTGTGCAGTCCCGGCTGCCTTGATGTCCTGAATCAGTTTAAAATGTTTCCCTTTCATGGCCATTTTGACTTCGGGGAAGAGCCAGAACTCATATGGTATCAGATCTGGAGACTTAGGTGGATGGTGAGGACCCATTATCACATTATTACAAGCCTGCCTCTTTGCTGAATGGCTGAATGATAGCTCTTGGCAGTGACCTTCACCATGTTTTTGATCTTACCTTGTAAACACTGTCATTAAAGAAAATGTCTTAGTTATTTTCTCGTCGCTGTGACTCAATACCTGACATCCACAATTTAGGGAGGAAAGATTTATTGTAGCTTACAATTTCAGAAGGTCTCAGTCCATTCATGGGTGGGTGGCTAGAAAATGGTAGAATCACATTGTGGGTTGCACCTAGTGCTCAGGGAGACAGACATCCTCACAGCATGGGTGAACAGAGAGACTGGGGGGAAGAGGGGGGACCAGCACACACCCCTCCAGGTCAAGCCCTAAGCATCTGTCCCTTCCAGCCAGGCCCCACCTCCCAACTCTACACAGTATCCATAGGAGCATGAGCCTTTTGGGAGACACTCCAGATCCAAACCACAAAGGAGGACTTGCAGAAATGCTTCAGAAAATGGAAGAACGATGGGACCAGTATGTTCGGAGTCAGGGGGAAGGAATGACAATGTGTCTTTTACTATAATTCACTTTTAAAAATATAAGCATTTACTGTAGATTTCAATCGGAGCTTGTACACCATATTCCAAATGAGCATGGTTCTACAGTGAGGTAACTATTTTAAGCTTTAAAAAATTCAAACTTAGATTGAGCCTAAGAAAATGTTCCATCTCTACTTTATTTCTAGGATTTGGGCGCATAGCTAAGTTAATCCTGGTGGCACCCATAACTACCCGCTGAATTCAATGAACGCAACTACTGATAGAGTTAAAAGTGCGGAAGGCTCCAGAAGGCAGCCTCCGCGGGGGTGTGTGTGGGGGGGGGGCGGAGGCTGGGGGGGGCGGCAGCCCAGGGCTGTGGCCAGGCTCCGCCACTGGCTGGGTACCCTCTCTCCTCTCTCTTATCTACAAAGGAGATAAGTTTGCTATCTCTGAAGATGACTCTATCTCTGATTGTTAAATTACAATTTAGGACTCCAAATGCTTTTTGAGCCCAGAGGAATGGAGTCTACATAAATTCACAAAAATTAAACAAGGACAACAAAAAAGCTTTCTATACTAAGGTCAAGGATGAAGTCCTTGCTGGGCCACGTTCCGAATGAAGGGCTGGTATGGGCACATGCCACGTACCACATGTCACATGCTTCCCTGCCCTATTCTTCCCTATAGAAGGTAATATTGGTTCTGGTCATGGCAGAACCCTGGCTTCGCTGATTTAAGGCCAGAAGGAATGTGACAGCCAATTTAAATTCTTCCCTACCTGTGAAAGCCTAGGTCTCCAAACACAGAGGTTAACGTAAGACAGTGTTGGTGTCTCACATCCAAGAGTTTGCTTTCGTCGTCGCTGGCTCAGTTACTTTTGGAATGTCACCTCATGGATCCAGTTATAATTTTCTACACTGCTAGACCGCGGTGAGACAGAACTGTAATTTCAGGGTTCCAATCACCATGGATTAACTTCACAGGACAAACTCTTAGAGAAGTGACCTTTCTCATCTAATCTTGTGTTTCTGGGATCATGGCAATGATTCTGCAGGGTAGATTTTATCAATTCCTTGTTATCGTGTGATTTTAAAAATGCAAACAACTGTGTCTACACTACCTCTTAAGAAGGCTTAAATATTTTTGGCAAACAGGGAGGTGGGAGTTCAAGGGTAACTGCTCAGTTTGCAATTCGAAAAGATAAATTAGGATAATTGTTTTAGAAAAGGCTCAGAGAATGAGATGTACTGATAAGTTTGAGCTTTAATTAAGCGGCTTCTTTTTAAAGCGTGTTTAATTTACCTCCAGCATTTCTCACTCTTTTCTTTTCTTTTCTTTTTTCTTTTTCTTTCTTTCTTTTTTTATTTTTTTGGGGTGGAGGGGTTACTGGGGATTGAACCCAGGGCCTTGGTCCTGAAACCTATACTCAGCCCTACTCTTCTCCTTTTAAAAATGTTTTTATTCTGAAACAGGTTCTCACTAAATCGCTAATTCCCCCAGGCCAAGCTCGTATTTATGATCCTCCTGCCTCAGCCTCCCAGAATGCTGAGATCACAGACCTGTGCCACAGGGCTCTACTTATTCCCTGTTTTTGCCTTTTATCCATCGTCAACACAGACCTATCTGCTTCAGAATGGTTTATATTAGCCATGCATCGAGTTCAACTGAGTTTTGAACAGTAGGTGAAAGGCAAGAATAATATGTAGCTTTGAATTGGAACAAATAATTTCAAAAAGGACTTTTGTGGTTTTATTTGTCCCAGTTCCCTTTAGCAAGCTGGCCAGAAGGTGTAAAATCGGAATTCATGACTTCAGCGCAGGGTGCCTACCGGTCATTCCCTGGCTTGTCGTCTTCCCAGTCTCGTTCCTAGGACTTGCCTTTCTTCTCTTTCCCTCACATTCCACGTCCAGACAACCAGTAAATCCTGCCAACACTGCTCCTCGGGCTTCCAGCACATTACCTCCCTCCCTCCCTCCCTCTCTCTTTTGATTTTTGTTTGTTCTCAACCAGCAAGTATGCTGCCTTCACCTGAGAGCCTGGTAAGCCTGTGGAGTTCCAGGCCTTTCCCTCCAGCCCCGGCAGGAGGAGGTCCTGGGGGTTCTACAATGTGGGGGCCTTGCAGGCCTCAGGAAACAGCTTTGATTTGGGGGCGGGGGTGGCAGGGATCTGAGTATTGAGCCCAGGGCCTTCTAACAGAGCTCCATCCCCACCTATCTTTTATTTTTAGTTTGAGATAGGGTTTCCCTAAGTCATCGGGCTGCTCAGGCTGGGCTTCTCGCAATCCTTAGGCCTCAGCCTCCCACCATGCCGGATGACCGGCCTGTGCCACCAGACAAACGTGCCTTCTCCAGAGTGTTTAGCATCTGTTTTCCTGACTCCAGGGACTCCCCACCGAATGCTACCTGGGGCACCAAGGTTGCTACTGAGTGGGACCCCTAGTCCGCACCGTTCCCTGCCAACCCCAGAGCCTAGGTTTCTTACCCACCTCACCTCCCACCGGTTCCCTGCGACTCCAGCGGGGAAAGTGACTGTCATGGCCCTTAGCTGGGTGAGGTCAAGCTGGGCCTGGCTCCGTGTGTCTGACTCAGTGTCCCCCTCCACCCCCGCGTGACCCTGGCTCCAGTGCGCACACTCCCAAGGACACCACTGCCCTCCCCCAAGTCCTTGACCTCTATACATTCCACACAGCGCTCCTACGGCACAGCTGCTCCAGTCACCCAGGCAAAGACCTGGTCTTTTTGCGCCCGCCTCCCTGTCTCCTGCCTCCTTTCCTTCCCAAATCCCATGGATCCATGGGAACCTGAGGGCCACTCATTGCCTGCAACCACTGCGCCCTGTCCTGCTCTGCCTGTGTTGTGCCGTCTCCTGCCTCTGCCTCATGGGGCCAGGGCCCACCAGGCTGGTCTTGTGTGGGTCTGGCAACGGGAAGGCTCTTCCGCCTTCGTCAAATCAAGCCCACTCAGCACCACCCCCCACTCCGAGTGTTGGGCTATGCCTTGTGGGGTGGTCGGGCTGGCGTGGCATCCCAGGGAGGCCACCCGGCACCACAAGCCAGATGCTGCACTTCCTTGCCTCAGAGGGGAGGTGACCTCCAGGGACACCTACAATGGTATTGGAGCTTGTGCTCGGTCCGTCTACCTGCATTTTAAGATCACCTTGTCACACCACATGGCACGTGGACGAAGTCATAACAATGTCAGCAGGTTCTTTAGGCTCGGGGCTGGGCCGGTCCAGGAAGGGTCCAGACTGGAGAGGTCAGGAAAGTGACAGGTTAAGAGAACCTGAGCTGGTGTGGTGCTACCTGCTCTAATGCCAGCACTCGGGCAGGCTGAGGCAGGAGGATCACAAGTTGGAGCCCAGCTAGGGCAACCTGGCAAGACCCTGTCTCAAAACAAAAATCTAAAAAATGGGCTGAGGATGTAGCTCAGTGTGAAGGCCTTGGGTTCAATCTCTAGTATGACAGAGAGAGAAAGAGAGAGAGAGAGAGAGAGAGAGAGAGAGAGAGCGACTGTATTGGTACTTCGCATATTTTGATGAAAACTTTGTGATTTAAATTATACATCTATGAAATCTCATGTTCCCAACAGCAAGGGTTCTATAAGCGTGTGTCTTCTCGTGCTTCTCCCTCTCAGCATCTAGACAATTAGAGATCTTAAAAAGTTTCTACCTGTGTACACCACAGGTGCATTCAAGCCATTTGCAGAGGAAGCCCTGGACCAATGGCCACAAAGTCTGAGCCTGAATTGAAACCCTTGGGGAGGGTGAATCCTCAGGTTACCCCAAAGAGGACTCCAGCTCCCCTCAGCGTGTTCCATGCTGAAATTGGGGCAGGAGCACATGGCTCAGAGCCTCTTCAGGTATCCACATCCAGGGAAGGGACCAAGAGGGCTCATGCCTACTCCTTCTGGAGGCTGCCAGCATCCTTGGCCAGGGCACCTTGCCTGATGCCTATCTCTACCTGCCTTGCCTGCTGCCACCCAGGACTGCAACCAGCACCTGGAGTGGTGTTCCAGCCACGCGGCAGCCTCCCTGCAGCCAGGAGCCTCTGCTGCACCAGCTGCTAGGGGCTCTGGAGAGGTTACGTGGAGACGGAGGCAGGGCTGAGCCTGTCGTACCTGTGCCCATATGAGCATGGGTCCACACAGGTTTCCTTCCTTGGAGGAATCATGGTTTAAAATAGAAAGCAGAGGGAGGCTGAGGCAGTAGGATTGCCTTGATTTTGTGGCCAGCCTAGTCTATACAGTGAGTCCTACAGAGTGAGACCTGCCTCCAAAATAAATGAATAATAAATAAAGCAGAGCTGGGTGATGCAGACAGAGGATTGCGAGTTCCAGCTTAGCATGGACAACTTGAAGACTTGGCAAGACCTTGTCTCAAAATAAAGATTGAAAAGGAATTTTTAAAAAAAGGAAAACAAAGTAAACTGGTGGATTTTATGAAGCTGCGTGGCCTTTCTTCAGACTGTAAAGAATTTCCCCGGGGAGTCCGAGTATTCTGATGCCTCTGGAGGCTCCAGACACTCTTCTTGAAGTCGTTCTGGAATGAGGATGCCCCAGCACACATCTAGCAGCTGAGGTTCAAGGCCAAGCCTGCCCCGGTCTGAGGGTGGGGTCTTTGGGCCCCTCTGAATGTGCTATTTTGTGAGCCACGTATTAGATGCATGTTTCCCCTCTGTAAATATTACCAGATGCTCAAAGGCTTCATGGACCAAAAGGCCAAACACCACGTGTCCCTGTGTTTCTGGGGCCCTGGGCAGGTAGGCTCTGGGGTGGAGAAAGGCAGATTTTCAAAGCCCTTTGGATTTGAATACCAGGTGTGATGTTACGTTGTGTCTTTCTTCTCTGGTGGGAGACTACGGGGTGACAGGCGCGCTCGGGGTCTTGTTCTTCGCTTCCTCAGATGAGCTCTTTTTGCTCCTGCTGTTGCGGTGCCTGGTTGAGGTGAGGCAGTAGAAAGCCGTAAGGTGCCTGGGAACCCTTCCTTCCTTCCAAATCAGGCTTCCCTGGGGATTTGTCTGTGGGGTTCTCTCCATTTCAAGGCCCCCCCTCCATCTCCCAGTAACAGCCCCTGAGTGATGCTGCCCTCCCCCTGGTCTGCACCCCCACCCAACCCCCCTGGGATGCTCTTCACCCCCGTCCTGCCTGACTGGAGGGTTGTTCTTTACATGGATTTAAATAATTCATCTTCATCCATCTCAATCAGAGCACGCTTGGGCTGCAACATGGTTAGCTTCATTAGCATGCGCTCCAGGAAAAGCAAGGAATCTTAACTGCCAGCTCTGCCACAGCTAAGTAAGCTCAAATGGAAAGTCAGGACATCGTTGGATCTTACCGAGGACCTACTGGGAAGCTGTAATGGTGGTTCCCTTCTGAGCGCTGCAGGAGGGAGCGGGGAGGCCCTCGGGCTCTTTGGATGGCTCTGTGGTTAGGATTTCCCTGGCTCCCACTGAAACTACATTATTCATTGGTGCTGCATGGGGGTGGGATCCCTGGAGAGTTTAGTCCTTCACAAAGTTAAGACCATCAAAGTACTTTGCTATTACACATATGCGCGCATGTACACACACACACACACACACACACACACACACACACACACACACACACACACAAAGTCAGCAGTCATTGCAAAGTCAAGTTAAAATGATCAGTGGGGCAGTGGTTTTGTAAAGCAGGGGCAGGGACCCAAGGTAGACGGATAGATGGGTACCAACAGGAAACTCAGTCTCAAGAACTAAAGCAATCAGAAAATACCAAGCCCGGCCAGTGCAGATTAGCACCTTAGCAAGACCCTGTCTCAAAACCAAAAAAAAAAAAAAAAAAAAAAAACCCTAAAAAAATAAGGGCTGGATGCAGTTCAA